>CATIWK010075842.1:0-10399 GCA_949634005.1 Mallotus japonicus
AATTAAGCTCTCAAATTCTCTCTTAAACAATTTTTATATTTGTATAACTCTTGTGAGAGTTGGTGAGTGTTAGAATAGATATTCTTGTTCTTCTATTTTCTGGGTTTGAGAAAACGGGAAGTGAGATTCTATTCTAAAGGAATTGGTTTAAGTGTTTAGCCATTAAAACACTTAGGGATTGGTTTTAGAGTGAGCCTAGAAACTCTTATTTGTAAGGTTGGAAGACTGAGCCTTAAACTCTTGTGTAGTCCCAATCTTGTGAATAAGATTGTGGGTGATTGAAAATCCTAACTTGGGGATAAATTAGGTGGAGAGTAGGATTATTAAGAATCCAAACTCTTTAAATCTTTGTGTTCTTCATTCTTCCTTCTCAACATCCTTTTAATTCTTGTTTAATTCAATTTAATTTCGATTATTATTCAATAGCCTTATTCAGCCCCCCTCTAGAGGACTTTCAAGTTTTTTAATGAAATTTAATAGGATTTTCTATTTTTCCTAAATTTTGGCATTCTTTTAAGGATCAACGAAACTTGATGCCTATTATTCTAGAATTTTTTGAATCAATAGATTAATAGAAGATTATTTCTTAGATATTCATGCGCAAATCAATAGATCACAATAGTTATCCCTTTAATTTACAGGCTTCTGCTACGTCAGTTGGCATCAGAGGTGAGGTTCGTTCCTTCAATTAACATGGCACCCAGAAGATAATAGCTTATTAAGGAAGTTTATGAGCATGAGATGGAGCAACAAATGATCAATCAGCGGTTGGATGAACGATTTAAGAAGATGATTGAGCAAATGACTAAGAGGATGGCCGCGCTAATAGGTAATCTGAACATAAATAATCCAACCTCCCAAAACAATAATAATTTTATGGATAATTCTGATGAAGAGAGTAGTGAAGATGAGGACGATGATTATGAGGAGGTTCCTCGTAGATGACGCAGAGCAGCCACAGAAAATGATACTAGGCACTGGGAGATAGGAATGCGCACTGAAGTGCCAGAATTCCATGGCAGCCTTTAGCCAAAGGAGTTCCTTGATTAGTTAATTACTGTTGAGGAAATTTTAAAGTTTACATGAGTGCCAGAAAACAAGTGTGTGCCCTTAAAAGCAACCAAATTGCATGGTAGGGCTACTGCATAGTTACAGCAGCTAAACTTAACTCACATTAGACTGGGTAAAGATAAAATTGTTGCTTCAGAGAAGATGAAGAAACATATGCGAGTTGCATTATTGCCATACAATTTTCAAAGCTTGATATATCAATGATTCCAGAATTTAAAACAGGGCATGAGATCAGTGGATGATTATACCACTAACTTTTACCAACTGATTGCCAAAAATGAAATTAAGAGATGAAGAACCAGTTGGTGTCAAGATATATTGGGGGGTTTGAGGGTTCAGATTCAAGATATTGTGAACTTGTTCTATCTTATCTCTGTCTTTGCTGCTCATCAAAGGGCTTTATTGGTGGAAAAATAGTCATAATGTGTGCTAATATTGTTAATGTAAGTAGTGCTGCTGGAAGTAGTAGTGGTTTAGGCATGAACAAGGCAGTGAGCAGTATTAATAAGTGTCTTGGCCAATTTAATAGAGCAGTTGGCAGTAGTGGTATGAGGTGTTTTGGTTGTGGAGAAATTGGATATAGGCAGTCTGAGTGTAAAAGGCTGTTGAAAAGAAGGCATTGTTTATTGAACAGATGATTGTGATGATGATGGGGTGGAAGTTATAGGTGCACCAGTGTATAACGAAGAAGCAATCAATGAAGTGCATTTAGAAGGGGATGTAGGGACTGCATTGGTGGTTTGACGTTCCTGTTTGACACCAAGAGCTATAGAGGAGGATGATTGGATGCGAAGCAATATTTTCCAGTCCACATGTACCATCCAAGATAAGGTATGTCATTTTGTAATTGACAGTAGTAGTTATGAAAAATATAGTGCATGTTGAGGCTATCCAAAAATTAAACTTTCAGATTGAGAAGCATCCTAAACCTTATAAGTTGGTTTAGCTTAAAAAAGGTGGTGAGGTAGCAGTGTCTAAGCTGGCTTTGGTTTCATTTTCAATTAGTCTGAAATATAAGGATGTTGTTTGGTGTGATGTAATAGCTATAGATGCATTTCATTTGCTATTAGGTAGGCCTTAGTAGTATGATAAAGCTGTAACTCATGATGGGCGAACTAATACCTACAGTTTTATGTTTGATGGAATAAAAATTATGTTGTTTCTAAGTAGGCAGGTGTTGGAGAAGCCTGAACCTGCAGGTGATATTACTGCCCTATTATCCTTGGCTTAGTTTGATGAGGAGTTACAAGAGTTATAAGTTGGATATATGTTGATGGGAAAAGAGGTGGCTGAATCAAATATTATCTCGGAAGTAGTGGCTTCATTAATTGCAGAATTCAATGATGTTTTCCCTAATGAGCTACCATATGGGTTGCCTCCACTGTGTGATATTCAGCATCACATTGATTTGGAGCCACGAGCAGCACTGCCGAATATACCACATTACAGGATGAGTCCACATGAGCATAAGGAGTTGCACAGGCAGGTTGAAGAGTTTCTGGTTAAGGGCCATATAAGGAAGAGCATGAGTCCATGTGATGTACTTGCTCTTTTGACACCAAAGAAGGATGGTACTTGGCGTATGTATCTAGACAATAGAGAAATCAATAAAATCACTGTCAAGTACCGATTTCCTATTCCTCACTTAGATGATTTGCTTTACCAGATTAGTGGTTCCATTGTGTTTACTAAATAAGATTTGAAAAGTGGGTATTATCAGATTCATGTTAGGCTTGGGGATGAATGGAAAACAACTTTTAAGACTAGGAATGGGTTGTATGAGTGGCTTGTAATGCCTTTTGGCTTGTCTAATGCCCCTAGTACTTTTATACGTGTGATGAACCAGTTATTATGGCTTTTTATTGGCAAATTTTATTGTGGTGTATTTTGATGATATTTTGATATATAGTGCTAACCTAGAAGCGCACATGTAGCATGTTAGGGAGGTTCTTAGTGTGTTATACAGGGAAAAATTTTATATTGCAATGAAAAAGTGTGTTCATGGCCCCCAAGGTGCTAGTTTTGGGGTATGTGGTTTCAAAAGCTGATTTGGAGGTTAATGAAGGTAAAGTACAAGCAGTTAAAGAATGGCCTACACTAACGACTCTAACATAAATGAGGAGTTTCCATGGCCTTGCCTCATTTTACAAGCATTTTATTGCAAATTTCAGCAACATCATGGCTCTTATTATAGATTGCATGAAGGACAGCAGGTTTGAGTGGACAGATGAGGTAGAGGCAGCCTTCTAGTTGATTAAAGAGTGCCTTATAATTACACCAATTTTAGTGCTACCATATTTTTCACAATCTTTTAAGTTACACACAGATACTTCTAATAAGGTGGGGATTAGAGCAGTGCTTAGTTAGAATAGCAGATCTATGGCATTTTTTAGTAAAAATTTATTTGGCTCAAAACTCAACTATAACACTTATGATGTTGAGTTTTATGTTGTAGTGCGAGCTATGAGACATTGGCATCATTATCTATTTCACAAAGAATTTATTTTATATATAGATTATAATTCCTTGAGGCATTTACACCATCAGGATAAAGCGTCACCTGCCATGTAAGATGGGCAGCTTATTTGGAGTGGTTTACCTATGTGGTGAAGCATAAGTCGGGTATCACTAATCGAGTTGCCGATGCTTTGAGTCGTAGAAGTAACTTGTTGGTTCATATAAGGGTTAAGGTGCCTGGCTTTGACTCTTTTCTTGATTTTATTAGTTACTGATCCTTATTTTTCTATGATCCTGCAAGATGTACAGGTTGGGAAGAAAACATATTTTTTGCTGCATGATGGGTGTCTGTTTAAGGGAAATTAATTGTGCATCCTAAATTATAGCCTATGTTTGCAAATTATCAGAGAATTGCATGGGAAAGGTCATGTGGGCAGAGACAGAACTTTGTAATTGGTTCAGGCTTCCTACTTCTGGCCTATAATTCACAAAGAGATTGAGAAGTATATGTAGCGGTGCAAGATTTATCAGATTTCCAAAGGGGCAGCCACTAATACAAGACTGTACATGCCTTTATAGTCCCTTCTCAGCCTTGGACTGATATTAGCATGGATTTTATGTTGGGGTTGCCACGAACACAACGAGGTAATGATTCTATCTTTGTTATGGTTGATAGATTTTCTAAGATGGTTCATTTTATTCCTTGCAAAAAGACTACATATGCTATTAATATGGCAAAATTATTCTTTTGTGATGTGTATCGTCTTCATGGGCTGCCTGCATACATTGTCTTAGACAGAGATACTTGTTTTCTCAGTCATTTTTTGCGCAGATTATGGAAGATGGTTAATACAAAATTGAATTTTAGCAGTGCATACCATCCTCAAATAGATGGGCAGACTGCGGTTGTCAATAGGTCTCTTGGCAATTTACTACATTGTTTAGTAGGTGATCATGTGAAGAGTTGGGATCAGAAGTTATGTCAGGCAGAATTCGCTCATAACCATGCAGTGAATCGCAGTACGGGTTTCAATCCTTTTAAGGTGGTTTATTCAGCTCAGCCTTGAGGACCATTAGATTTAGTGATACTGCCTAGCAAGACGAAGGTCCATGGGAAAGCAACATATTTCATAACTAGTTTGCAGGATGTTTACAAGAAAGTTTATGAAAATCTGTCCATTGCTAATTCCAAATACAAGCAGATAGTAGATCAAAAGCGCAGGCATTTGGAGTTTGATGTTGGTGATTTTGTGTGGGTAGTTTTGATTAAGGATCGTTTTCCTATTGGAGAGTACAATAAATTGTCTACCAATAAGATTGGACTTATAGAGATTGTTAAGAAAATCAACCCCAATGCATATCGTGTTAAGTTGCCTAGCCACATTTGCACAGCTGATGTCTTTAATATCTAGCATTTGATTCCCTTCTCTGGAGATTCCTCTGATGATGATGCAGTGTCAAATTCAAGGGTGAATTTCCTCTACCATAGAGGGAATGATGCGGAGCAGATGGCTTTGAAGTTTCTTGACGAATTTGATAGAAGAAAGTGCATAATGGTGCTTCAACGAGCTCTAACTTTCAACTCCGGATGAATCACGAAGCCCATAATATATCAAAACGTCTCTAATTTAGAGATCTATATTTAATATTAGGTTTACCTGTAATGGCCCAAGTTTCGAGCCCAAATTAGACATTGTAAAGCCTCAAAATTAGCTTTAAAGTTTTTTTTTTTTTTTGTCTTTTTGCCCTTCTCTTTTAGGATTTCTTTTCTTAAACAATATTTATTTGTCTTATTCGATGTTTTGAGATAGTTTTTTGATGAATTTTAATAGAATTTTCTATTTTTCCCAATTTTTGGCATTCTTTTGAGAATCAACGAAACTTGATGCCTATTATTCTAGCATCTTTTGAATCAACAGATTAATAAAAGATTGTTTCTGAGTATTCGTGTGCGAATCAACGGATCACAATAGTTATCCCTTTAATTACAAGCTTCTGCTATGTCAAATCTACTATTCCCTTTAGTGAGATTGTCAGTGGTGAGTTTCGATTTGTACTTATGCCTTTTCTTTCTAGGTCCAGCTCACAAATTCTTCTTATCAATTTATGCAAAGATATGTCTATTACATTAACTTTTGAGAAAATATTAAAAAACGGTAAGAAAAAGAAGTGCATAATGTTTTGAAATGAAGAACATAAAACGAGAGAAACATTTTATAAACAATTCTTTCATTCCAATCAAATTTTTAGTTTTTTACTTTTTGTATGTAATTTTCGTATTTATAGTAAGAAATAGAAGGGGGAAAATAGTTATATCGACTAATTCAGATAATTTTTTTTGTAAATTAATTACTTTTTTATCAACTATTATAATTCAAATAATTTACTTTTTCTTTAAGAAATTATAATTTTTTCTATATAATCAAATTAAACTATTTTATAATTTAAAACCAAACCAAATAGAAAAAATTAAGCCAGTGAACCAAAGTGCTAAACTTTGGTTAAAAAAAAGAACCAAAGTGCTAAACTGAGTAAAGAAAATTAAACCAAATATTCGTTCCTAACGATGATGTAGACTCTAGCCAGCTAGTAATCAACGTGCATTGAGCAACATCGTCGGATGTCAATTCTACAAAAGATAGTTTGATGATGTTGACTATGTTATACATTTCGATTTTTTTGTACTGCAAAACTACCAATGGAATGAGAGAAATGCATAAAAATTACTGATATAATTTTTATTTTTTGTTAATTTCTATGAAAATCTTATAGTGTTTTTTAGTAATTTCTTAGCAGTATAGTATTTCTTTAGTTGAGATTTGAGAATTTGAAAATATTATTTCAGTGATTTTTTCATCTATGTTTGGGAATAAGGCAGAGGAAAAAAGGAAAATAAAGTGAAAAATATGAAGAAAAATAAGATTATTTTTCCCTCTTTTGTTTTCCTCTATTAAGGTTTAGATATGGAAAAATAAAATAGAAAAGAAAGGAAGAATAATAGAATTTGATATAATTATTTCAATCTTTATTTAACTTTGAATTTTAATTATATATTTAATTATTTTTTCTTTTCTGCTTTCTCTCAACTTTTTTTTAAGTGAGAAAGATCAATCTTTCATTTATTAAAAACTAAAAGCATATCTCAATGAAAAGAATAATAAAGATAATAATATAATCAAGAAGTACCAAAGTAAATTCTGATATAAATTATAAAATTTTTTGTTATTATTCTTCAATAATGTTAATATATTTATTTTGATTTACAACTATGTGATCCGTACACTTCATTCAATGACTTTATAGAAACCACAAAAATTCTATTAAGGACAAGAATTTCATAAAAGAAAATTCAAGAATTTGAGATTTTTATCTATTCTATGCTAAAACAAATAAAATAGAAATAAAAAGGACACTGCCGATTAAAAAGATAATGGGTGGTGGCCAATATATAAATTTTTAGGGGAAATCAAGAACTAAGAGAAAAAGAAGGAAAAAAAAAACCCGACTATGAGTAACTCTTATTTAAATAATTTCTTTTTTATGCTTTTCTCTAACTTTGGGGGGACTATTTAGAAAGAAAAGTTGTACTGTATATATTTTATTTTCTTCTTTTTCTTTTTTCTTAAAACATAAAAAGGCCATTTTATTTTACTATTTTTTCCCAACTCTTCTTATTTTCCACCCATCCAAAAATTGGGTAGATAATTTTGTAAATGTTTTTCCTTTGTTCACATATCGAGTTTCCTAGTAACTTCATTTATTTCTTTAAAAGAAGTTATAACTCAGAATTCATTCTCAACTTTTTATTATTATTATTATATTTTTTGTCATAATAATTATTATTATTTTTTTATTTTTTTTGAGAAATGAATTCATTCTCAACTTGCTTGTTAAAGAAGCATATAAAAATCATGAGCCATGGTCTACATGTGCATTCTTTAAGTTTCTAAACGAGATTAATGTAGTTCTACCTTCAACTTGCACTACAAGAAAATAAGCTTTTAATGACAAAAAATTAATGAGGATATAAAAAATCCTTCATTAAAAGTCCAGTTTTAATAGATTTAATGAGGATACAAAAAATACCTAGTTAAAGGGTTAACTAATAATGAGGAAATTTTATGTTCCTAGTTATTGATATGGAATTTGGTTATTATTGTGTAAAATTTTTGGCTCTAACTTCTCCCACCAAATAAAAGATATTTTTTTTAATTAAAAAAAGATAATATTCAATAAATATCATTTAATTAGGTAAGTCATACTCCCTCCGTCCCATAATATTTGGCAAAGTTACTTCTACACACAGATTAAAAAAATTAATTAATTATAGTTATTTTGTGTACTTTTACCACTTTGTTACTAAAATACCCCTATTAATGCTTTTTATTTTATCAAGTATGAATAATGCTCATTTAATGTGGTTGATAAGATCAAAATTTATAGTGAATTAATAATTTAAAAAAATACCATCAATTTTAATACTCCTACTTAATAAAATTGTCTTGCATTAGTATTTAAATACTACCGTATTAAACGTCACTTTAGTAATAAAAAAATTGAAAAATACTGCCAAAAAATGGTTTTGCACTAGTATTTAATACTCCTACTTAATAAAATTGTCTTGCATTAGTATTCAAATATTACTGTGTTAAACGTCACTTTAGTAACAAAAAAATTGAAAAATGCCGCCAAAAAATGGTTTTGCACTAGTATTTGACAAAAAAAAAATTGCTCTATTTTAAGAAAACCCATAACAATCCTGCCAAAATAGGGAAATTATACTTAATCTTAGCACAAATATTAATTTGATTATTGGCATGTTTTCAGTCTTATTTTCTAATTTCATATTTGAGGTATTGAGAGATTTGGAGTTTTGATTTTGCATTGTTTAATTTTAGAGAAGAGGAGATGGATAGTTTAAAAAAAAAAGTGATGAGTAATATATTCAAATAAAATTGCATTGGAACTTCACCATATTTATTAAACATATGTATTCAAAGTCAAAATTAGTGGTATTATCAATGTAATTAATAAGAGTGTTATAGACATTTGTTTAATCAAATTTCATCCTAAAATGGAAAGTGGACAAAGTTTTGGGACATCCATAAAAAAAAATTTACCAAATATTATGGGACGGAGGGAGTATTATATAATACTAATTTTATATTAAGCAAAGGACAATACTAATTAAATTAGTAGTAATTAATATAAAATATTACATATGAAAATATTATGCACTAATGATAATATTATATAATTTTTTTGCATGTAAATTAATATTAATGTTATAATAAGTAAATATATACAATACTAATTACATATTTAACAAATAATAAATTTGTTCCATAAATAAAAAATTAAGTAATATTCTTATTTTAAAGTAATATATAAGTATTAATATTAAATAATATAAATTTAAAGTAATAGATAAATATAATTTAAATTATAAATTATAATTTAATTTGTTAACCTATTAATTATAAGATTACTAAATATTAAATATCTATTAACTACTAAAATTACTAACTACTAATATTACTATAAAATTATCCAGTAATTTATATTATTTTAATATAAAATTACATAATTTTTAGTCAAAATCAAAATAACAAATTATTAATATTATAATTAATAGTGTCGAATAAGGGCGGTGAACAGGTGGTTTCCAGAGCTCTCTGGTCCACTGTTCATCTTCCTCCTTTTGTTAGCTGTATATACCAATTTCTGCCCATTTTTTGGTCAGAAATTGATCTTCTCCTTTTCTTATCTTTGTTTATCTACTTCTCTTTACTTGTTTTGTCTATAATCTCTATTTTGACTCCTTTTTGTAAAGGTTTTGCTCTCCTTTAATGGAGGTTTGGCTTGGGAGGCATGAAGATCCACCCTTTTATGGTAGTTAATAACGTTGATGTTTGCCGGGATTCTCAAAGGAGCTTTCCTTCATCGATTAGGTTGGTGAACAGAAGCTCGATGACTGTAGAGCGATTTTCTGCTTGGTTAGCTCTTCCACCCGGATTTGTGAAGTTCACCTCAGATGCAGGATTCAATCAAGCTCTGCAAATGGATTCAATGGCTCTTTTAGTTCGTGACTAGCAAAGGAAGTTATTGGAGGGATACGTTTTCTCGTTTTCTTGGCAACGGTGTCTACGGCTACGGTCGGTTATCAGGGCAGCTACTCAGAAAGTAGCTTGGGTTGCCAAAATATTTCTGCCTTAGAATCTGTCCTTATTGGTTTGTAAGTCTGCCTGAGGTTCTCTTTCAGATCTTTTTTTTTTTTGAACTAAATAAAAGTTACCATTAATAAAACCATAGCTTACATGATTGGTCAAGTTTACAAGAAACATAGAGTTTACAAGAAACTTAAAGAGCTACAGAGGAACCATGGGAAAGGATACAAAGATGAAAGAATACAACCATGGCTGTCAACAAACTTACTCCTACTAGAAATGATTATGTAAGAGTAAAGATTATGACAAATACTAAGAAAAAGACTAAATAACCATAAGATTAAAAACCATAAAAAAGCCTCCAAGGTAGGCAAAAAGGGACATCAGGAGGCAACCATTATAAATCAATTAATTAGTTTTGATGTGCTCAGCATTGTCAACCGAGCAAACTGAGAGCACATGATCAGCAGAATTAATAAGCATGTGGGTCATCTGATAGTTGGTGGTCAGGTCCACATTCTTTGGACTTAGAGAAGTTGCACTTGGGCTTCCAGTCCCAGAGAGCCCAACTACAGATTGGTTCTCTGTAAGCTTGTCATCAGGGTTGGAGTGCACTTTGCCGTCTCCCAGACGCAAGACATCCATGCTTGATGGGTTTGTTTTATCAAAGCTGAGGTTAGGTACGTGAGTCAGAGTCTTTTCTG
>CATIWK010075846.1:0-18061 GCA_949634005.1 Mallotus japonicus
ATTAGGAATTAGGCCCATTAGTTTTCTAGGCTCATTCATTAATAAAACATGTAAACTTAGCTTACTTAATTAAAACTTGTAGATTAGACTAACATAGGGATTATGAGCTTGAATGATACATTGTTTACATGCTATTTCATGATTAGTTTGTCTTTTGGGATTTATAGATGTCTAAAATTGGGTTTTATGAAATTGCATGTAAATAGAGGATAAAATAGTAATTAATAAGATAATTCTAAAAAAACAGGAGACTAAGAGAAGTTAGTATTCTGAATCCAAACTTTCCTGGTTGTGGTGCTAGCTTTCTTTTAGAGAATCAAGTATCACCTCCGATTTTGTCCCAGTTATTACCCTGGGTGGCGACTCCATCATCTCCACGCTATGTCTTTGTAATATAGTAGTGTGTTCCCTAAAGCCCTGAGCTTAAACAGTGTTGTGGTTGCAAGAAACTTGGGCGCGCGCTAAACCCCGCCTACACATAGTATAAGAATCATGCTGCACCTACAATAAGAATCATGTTGCACCTACAGATATTGTTTTAAAAACTTATAGTTCCGGACAACATTTTTGAGCTTCCTAAGTGATTAGTGAGAAGTTTCTGTACATCTATATTATATTACATAACGTATCATGTAATGCTTGATGAAA
The DNA here is from genome assembly GCA_949634005.1 of Mallotus japonicus. Lineage (NCBI taxonomy): Eukaryota > Viridiplantae > Streptophyta > Magnoliopsida > Malpighiales > Euphorbiaceae > Mallotus > Mallotus japonicus. Next base: position 649 of record CATIWK010075846.1, read on the forward strand.
GTTATCATGTAATTTTTAATGGAAGTTTGTGTAAATCTAAATTATGTAATCCAAATGGAAAAATTTGACACGTTTGTGTTTAGTAATAATTTTTTTTGAGAATTTGTTAATTTATATTTTGCACTTCGCTCCATTGCATTTGAACATGTACATGTACATTTAAATGAAGAAAATGTAAATTCAAACATCACAACTGATGGTTAGATAATGATATATGTAGTTTAAGTGTTTTGATTAAAAGAAAACTTTGGCCATTGTATTTATTGAATGATATTTTTTTTTTCTCTTTTAGATTATAGTCGTCATTTTTTCCATGTTATATGAATGTGCATCTTTTTTACTTTTGCAGTGAATTCAATGTCATTATATTTTGTACAAAATAATGGGCCAACAATACAAAAAAAAAATTGCGTGCAAGGAAGAGCACTTGCATAGGAGAATTTAACTACAAAAAAAGGGGAAATATATTGGATTTAGTGGTGCACAATTTCCAATTGAAATGACTGAATGCCTTCAAAATGAAAGTGGACACATGAATTTAGGTAAATTTGTATATTTAAAGTAATAATTTATTTCATCTAACTTTAGTTATAATATATTTTTTCATGATTTTAAAATTTTTGTGATTTATTTGGACATAAGTGAAGGTGCAATATGCATGTAAATGAAATTATGGGGAAACGCTAAGATGTAATTTTTTTTTTTTTGCATGATTGTTAGTTTATATTGTTACATTTAAGAAATTTGTTTTTTTTAAAAAAAAAAAATTGTTATTTTACATTTCACAGTTGGCTCCAGCGCATTTGAACATGTACACGTACATTTTGAACAACATAATGTCTGTTCGAACATCATGACTAATGGTTAGTTATTGATATACACAGTTTAATTGTTCGAATTTTAAAAAAATTGGCCATTGTATTTATTGAGTGATATTTTTTCTGTCTTTTACATTGAAGTTATTTTTTTCAAGTTATATGAATATGGATCATTTTCACTTTTGCAGTGGAGTCAATGCCCTTATATTTTTTACAGAATAGTGGCTCAACAATATACAAAAAAATTATGTTCAAGGAAGCACGCTTGCATAGGAGAATTGCACTGAAAAAAGGGAAAATATATTGGATTTAGGGATGCACAATTGTTATTGCAACCGTTTGAAAGCCTTGCAAAAGAAAATGGATACATGAATTTAAGTAATTTGAACATTTTTATTATTTAGTTTTTGAAAATATTTATGCTGAGATTATTAGGAAAAAATTATGAATTGTTTATAAATTTTGTAAATTAAAAAGAGAGTGAACTTAGAATTGTCCATATATATTGGGTGTAAAGGAAAAAATAATAAATATATAGAAAAGTTTGCGACCATCTGTATTTATGACATGCTTTTTATGAGACAAAAATCGATGAACTTGCAAACCTTTGATGTTAAAAGAGAAGTTTGTAGGTTGTATTTATTATGTAATATTTTTTTCCCCATTTGCATTAGAATTTAAGTTATTTGCATGGTATATGACTTTGCATCTTTGATACTTTTACAGAGAAGTCAATGGCCTTTTTTTTTTAGAAAATAGTGGCCTATCAAAACAACAAAAGGTGGCATTCAAAGAGGCACGATTACACAGGAAAATTGCATTACAAACAAAAATGGTCAAATATAATAAATCGAGGAGTGTATAAATTCCTTTCTGGTTGAGTGAACACCATGGAAATGAAAGGGGATAAAGAAATTTAGGTAATTTTAACATGTTTACAATTAGTATTCCTCTTTTTTGATACAGTTTATTTTATATATATATAATTTTGATATTCATAAATAATAAAAATTTTATTATTAATAGAAACTATCTCATAAAATAATGTTTTACATTTTTAGAAAATACATAAAAGGTGTAACTTTATGGTGATATTAATTTTCAAAAAATAATTAAAAAACTTATGATTGTTAATTATATAATGCAGAAAGACTTTTAGTTATAAAATTAAATTAGCTTCAATGAAAAAAAGTGAAAGCTTTATTTCTTCATATAATTTTCCTAAAGAAGCGGAAATGTTAGTGCTCAACCAATCATTTAAAGAAAATGACACCTTAATGTGTTATCAAAGGAATGTAAAAGTGTCATCATATGTTATCTAGAAGTCTCATCTCCTATAATGTTAGAAATAATTGTCTTATTTTGTTAAAGTTTGCAAATGTTACAATGTCATATGCTTTGAAAGCAATGACTATAAACATTTGTAACATGATTAATATTTGAGGTGTTATTATTCATGAAGGCAAAAATTTTGTTAAAAGGTTGGTTGAGTAAAGCTTGGACATTTGGGAAGCCAACTTGCATATGTGGTTTTTATGGTGCAATACTATAGTATGAAGAGAGTAATCAGAAATTCAGGGAGGTTTCAAAACCTACATTTTCTTTGTGTTGTTTGGAGGGGAAAGTGCAAATACCATTAATTAAAGAACCACCTGAAATCTTGAAAGAATTAATGGATTACAATGGTGGGAGAAGAGCAAAGTCATTTAGAAAACGAATTAGAGCTTATAATTTTATCTTTGCTTTTACATCTATGGGAGGCCAAATTGATTATGAGATAAACAAGAGACATGGTATGTATACTTTCCGACTTAATGGTCAGAACTACCACCACATTGGTTCGTTATTGCCCCCCATTGATTCTAAAGCTAAGTTTGCACAGCTTTATATTTATGATACAGATAATGAAGTACCAAATATAATTAAGTCAATTCATTCCAATGAATCTGATAAAAGTCTTAATGTTCGGATAATTGATGGGTTATTGAAAATGCTAGATACTAATAATGTTTTAGTCCAATCTTTTCGATACACAAGAGATAGGTTGAAGGGCTCTAATGTGGAAGAGCTGAAATTGTAATTGATTGGTGAAAGAATGTATGATAGAAGACAATATAACTTACCAACCACATTAGAAGTTGCAGCATTAATAGTAGAAGATTTTAATCCTAAAAATGACCAGCGTGATGTCATTGTTGAACATAAGAGTTTGGGATTGCAAAGGATTAGTGAACTTCATCTGAGTTTTATGGCTATGCAATATCCATTGTTGTTTCCTTTTGGGGAGGATTGGTATTATTTGGAAACTTTGCACAGAGATTGTTCTTACAACATTTCAGATAATAAAAGGAAATAATTGACCATAAGGGAATACTACGCTTTTCGATTGCAGCAGTGACTAAATGGAGGGCAAACAATTTTGCGTGGTGGTAGGCTTTTCCACCAATTCATTGTTGATGCTTACACTTGCATCGAAGAAGAACGATTAAGGTGGATTAGAAATAATGAAATAAAACTCAAGGTTAAAATATATAGTAGACTAGCAGATGCAATTTCACATGGAGATATTGATGCTAGATCAATTAGAAAACTTGCAATTTTACTTTCTTCTCACACTGGAAGCCCAAGATATAGAGTACAGAATTATCAGGATGCTATGGCTATATGTCGTTGGTGTGGTTATCCTAATCTATTCATTACAATGACATGTAAACCTAAGTAGCCAGATATACAACATTTGTTAAAATATATTGAAGGTCAAAATATGGGGGATCGTCTAGATATTATTGCAAGAGTTTTTAAGATAAAAATGGATAAGTTGATGAGAGACTTAAAAGAAAATCAACACTTTGGCCGGAATATGGCAAGTGAGTAAAATTAATTATTATTTTGATTTATGCATTCATGTATTTTAGTATTTGTAGTACTTATATATTTTTTTAAAGTTGTTTATATAACTGAATTCCAGAATAGAGGACTACCCTATGCACATATATTGGTCTTCTTGCATCCAGATGACAAACACCCAAGCCTAAACAAATTGACAAGATAATATCGGTAGAATGCAGATAATGTTGAAGGTAATTTAACTGTGGAGACATTTATGTTGCATGGTTCAAGTGGAATTTCCAATCCTAATGCTCCATGTATGATGAATGAAAATTTTTTGAAACATTATCCAAAAAAATTTTACAGACATACTACTATTGATGAAGATGGTTTCCCAGTGTACATGAGAAGAGATAACGGTAATGTCATTGAGAAAAAAGGAGTAAAGTTGGATAACCACTGGGTTGTGCCTTATAAACATTTTTTGCTCATAAAACATCAAGCATATGTTAATGTTGAGTGGTGTAATCGATCAAGATCAATCAAATATCTCTTCAAATATATCAATAAAGGACAAGACCGAGCAATTGTAGTTCTACATGACAGTGTTTCAAACCTGGTTCAGTAAAACAAAAAGCAAATACAGCAGATGAAATAAAAGCTTGTCTTGATTGTAGGTATATATCATGTTGGAGGATTTTCCAGTTTGATATCCATTATTGAGAACCCGCTGTTAAAAAATTGTCATTCCATTTACCTGATGAATAGCTAATGTTTTTTCCTGATAGAGCTAATTTAGAAAATGTCCTTTTAAGGCCAAATATTGATAAAACAATGCTAACATAGTGTATGACAGCTAAACAAGTTCATGAGGATGCTCGAGAATTAATATTTATTGAGATTCTGTCCAAATGGGTGTGGCATTCAAATGAAAAAAACATGGAAAAGAAGAAGGCAAAAAAGGTGCATTGGTCGATTGTACTACTCACATCCAGCCAGTGGAAAGAAATATTATTTGAGAATGCTTCTTAATATAGTTAAGAGTCTGAGATCATTTGAAGATATTTGAACTGTTAATGGCATTGTGCATCCAACTTTCAAAAGTGCATGTTATGCACTTGGATTCCTATACGATGACAATGAATGGAAAGATTGTTTAGAGGAAGCAACTTATTAGGTGACCAGGGAACAATTAAGAGCATTATTTGCCATCATATTATTGCACTGTAAAGTTAATGATCCAGGTGAATTATGGAAGTCGACTGCCAATTTAGTTTCTGAAGATTTAATGCATAAGAGATCATTTAGATTTCATCAAATAAGGCTACAGTCATTAAAGGTGCGTAATCATTTAGTCCCTCCTTCTAATTCCAGAATTTTACTTTAATTATAGTTTATATTTACAACTGTAATAAGATGTTGTGGTCCATTGACTTTTAAAAAAAATGTCTATCATGGACAATATTTGAGAAAGTTTAGCAAAGTGGTGTAATATATGTTAAGCATGCATTAAACCTTTTGGTCCTTAACCAGATGATAAAAACTTAAGGAACATCTGTTCATTTTTTTTTAAGTGAACTTACCATAGGCTGTGAAGAGACAGATAAAATATCATTTAGCAAAAGTTACATTCTTCCACATCAATACTTTTTTTGTTTTCTTATATTTATGGATGTGCTTATTTCAGAAGCTTAGTGATAGCATTAAAAACCCAAGGTCCATTGAAAAGCAATATATGTATGTCCAAAACCTTACCTTGAGCATCTCATTTACAATTGTAAGTTTATTCCCTACTTCATGATCAACACTCGACCACTCCTGCATGATAGGGACCTGTTGAATGGCTTTGTTTGCAGCTTTAAGCACTTAACTCACTAAAAAAACTTCAATGTCTTTCTCACTTGAGAGAATAAATATTCTACTATTCATTTATATTTTAGCTTTTAAGTGTTTATATTTTGAAAATTTTAAAGGAAGTGTGTGCTAAAGACTGAAATTATAAGTTAGTGGCTAAAACATGTATCAAATATACTAATTACAAGTCATTCACTTAAAATATAAAATTTATTTACTAGGTAATTTTGTTTAATAACTCAATTTCAGTCCATAGATCTTTGTTTATATGTCATTAGTTTTTCTTACAACTCTAAGCACTTAACTTAGTGAAAGAACTTTAATGTCTTTTGTGACTTCACAAAATAAATATTCTACTGTTCATTTATATATTAGCTTTTAAATGTTTATACTTTGAAAATTTTGAAGATAAACATACTGTGTGGTAAAGAATGGACTTGTTAACTATTACACATCTTATTTCTCTAGAAAAGATCTAATGCCTATCATAAAAGTTTTACATTTACCTTAATCAAATATAAAAAATACTAATTATCTATACACTTAGAATATCAAAGTTATTTAATCGGCTGAATTATTTTTAATATAATTACAATACGTTTTATACCGTGTTAGTACAATATTTTAGTTTTTTTTTGGATTTTTTTAGATTGCTATTTTTTATTACTTATATTTTTAATTTTGATAATATTTTTGCAATAAATATTATATTAGTAACTAATTTTTTTTAAAAAAATTTAAGCCTTTATTTTATTAATTCCTTTGATTCCATGAAAGAATTTAACTTTTGGTTTAAAAATATTAGGGTTGAACTAAATGTATAGAAAATTAGATTATATGAATGTCGGAGACTGTTTATCATGTTTATGGCTTATTCAAATAAATATTTATTAAAATTTGTCTTACTCACCCAATGGATAAAATATTATAATGTAGGTGCATGATTATGCTTTGATGCAAATAGAAAAAATTCTTTTGCAAAATAGGCAGACACTTCGAAACTTTATGGGGATGCCAACTCCTAACCCAGTTTTACTTAGAGAACTAAACAATTGGTTATTGAATGAAGAGTTAAACTATGACGTGGAAAGCATGAGAAATCAATCATTTTCATTGCTTAACACTACAAATACAGCGTAACACAAAGTCTTTGATGAAGTTATGGAGTCTATTGAGAAGAAAAAAAGGAAAACTGACGTTTGTTTGTGGACATGGTGGGACAGGTAAAACTTTTTTTTTGGAAGATAATAATCTTCAAACATAGATCGGAAGGAAAAGTTGTGCTTACGGTAGCAAGTTCAGGAATTGAATTGTTGCTCTTACCTCGGGGAAAGACAACACACTCTTACTTTCGAATTTCGTTGAATGTGACATCAGATTCTACATGTGAAATTAAACAAGGCACACAACTAGCAGATTTGCTTTTAAGAACATCATTGATAATTTGGAATGAGGCCCCTGTGACCCATAAGTTTTGCTTTGAAGCAGTTGATAAAAGTCTTTGAGATATTCTTAGATATAGCTTTGAAAATAGTGAAGAAAGGCCTTTTGGAGGCATAACAATGTTATTGGGTGGCGATCCACCAGTTGTGCCTAAAGGAAGGAGAGAGCAAGTGGTGGAAGCATCAATCAAGAGTTCATATTTATGGAAATATTTTAAAATTCATACATTATCAGAGAATATGAGACTCAAAAGTAATGTTAATGATGCAATGGAGATAAATGCCATAAATGAGTTTGGTAATTGGATTTTAGGAATTGGTGATGGATTTGAGAAGTCAATTGATGGTGAAGATTGGATTAAAGTGCATGATGATTTAGTGGTTCAAAAAACGGAGGATCCAATGGATGACATATTGAAGGAGCTATATTTTAATTTGATTAAAAATATTTCGAATCAAGAATACTTAAGGGAAAGAGCAATTCTTTGTCCAACTAATGTGATTGTACAAGAAGTTAATAATTAGGAAAAATCCATTTTTAAGCCCCTGAACTATAGCGGTTTTTCCTATTGAGCCTCTTTTTATTGCATTGCATTGAGCCCCTATACTATTATTTATATAGCTATTGAGCCCCAATTTAACAAATTTCATAGAAATGTGTAAAAAATTTAGGGGCTTAATGTATTACATAAATAATAGTGTAAGGGCTCAATGTATACATAAATAATAGTATAGAGGCTCAATGTATACATAAATAATAGCATAGGGGCTTAATATAATGCAATAAAACGATAAGGGCTCAATAGAAAAAACCGCTATAGTTCAGGGGCTTAAAAATAGTTTTTGCCTAATAATTATGCCTTAAAAAAATTGATGTTGTTGAATGTACATATATGAGTTGTGACTCTCTTTCAAAGACATCAGGTCATTCAGAAGATCATGATGTACTTTATCTAACAGAGTTCTTAAATTCTCTTAAGTTTCTTAGAATACCTAATCATGAATTGCAATTAAAAGTTGGTGTCCCAGTCATGCTGCTTCGAAATATTACACAATCTGCAGGTCTTTGTAATGGCTTAAGACTCATAGTAACGCAGCTTGGAAAGTGGTTCTTGGAAGCAAAAATTATTACTGGTGAAAGAGTTTTTACTCATAGAATAATAATGACACCAACAGAGTTAAAATAGCCATTTAGCATGAGAAGAAAACAATATCCCCTTACAGTTTGCTTCGCAAAGACAATAAATAAGAGTCAAGGGCAGCATGTTGGATTATATTTGCCTAAACAAGTTTTTGCACATGGACGATTATATGTGGCTATGTAAAGAGTTACTAACAGGAAAGGATTGAAAATAATAATATTTGATGATGAGATCATAAATCAATATTTATGCAAAAACATAGTTTATCAAGAACTTCTATGATCAACATTTAACAGGTACGTAAAAAAGATTATGCATGTTACTTTATGTGTTATATGTTTTATATTACTTAGTTAAAAATAAATTATTATTTTCCTAAAACAAAGAAGTACCACATTTTAGAGTTAACATAAAAATATTGATTTACAAATTTGTAACTATTAAGTTTCTATGATATTGCTTGCAGTCAGATATTCTGTCAAATGGAGGCATTGTGGAAGGCATGGCACACACTGCTAATGACATGGATACAAGAAACTATGCGTCTCTTATTCAAATAACCGTAAGGTGTACATATGTATTATTTTCTTTCTGGTTCTAAAATCTATTTATCAACTAAAATTCCAACAACAATCCACAGTTAAATTTAAATTCATATTTTCATTAAGGCCAAAATCATTTATATGCAAATTAAAAGTCCACATTCAACGCACGACTATGTGTTGATTTTACAAGATAGTTGCACTAATAAAATAACTTTTTTCCCAGCTATCAACCCATTCATATCGTTTCCTATTTTTCTTGATGGAAGCAGCACATGTCGTGTGGCTAACTCTCTGTTCCTTATGTATATTAAAATTGTAGTTATATTTTAATGCAATCCATTTTTGTTTAGTTACAAGTAAGTTATTGGAAAAAATGGTAAATACAAGAATGAATACATGAAAATTGAAGGGAACCAACAGTGAAGGTTCTTTTTTTTTTTAAAACAAAAAAAAAACAGAAGGTTTTTTGGTTATTTGTTCATGTGTATATAGGCATTAAGATTCAATAGTAGGTGGTGTATTTTAATTCAGTTATTTTAATCAATTCTCCAATACGTACATGCATTCTTAAATCCTGGTATCCTCTTAATACAACTGGATAGTTTGGTTATCGCTATAATTTTATGATTTTGACTACAAACCTGGGACTAAGAGTACATAATAAGTTTGGGTCAGTTTTTTTTACCTCCTTATAACACAAAGTAAACTCCCATTATATATGAAAAAGGAAATGGCAATGCCTAAATTTTAACTCATGTTTTGCAGATGAACAAAGAAGTTTGCATATTTTATCAAACAAGAAAGGATTATAGTTGTCGCAGATTCTCGATATTTGCAAGTGACAAAGGGATCTCTCCAGTGAATTGATTGTTCTCCAACTGTCTACAAAAGAAACAAATTTTGAAATATGAAGAGTGAAGAAAACTTCCACAAGAATGAGACATTTTATTCCTTTTTATGTAATAAATTGTTGGTATTGAATTGGTGATATTCCATAAATAATGAAATATCTTATTCGAAAAAAAAACTAGTAAGAAAAGAATAAATCATATACTGTCTGCAACATATTTAGAGAGCAAAGTTGAGAATTTTAAGTAATTTTCTATTTAAGATCTTTATTTTTGAAAATCAATTTGGCTTTTTAAAAGGTAGTCATATTAAGGATTGTATTATTGCTGCCTCTAAATGTTTTAATCTTATGAATTGCAATTATTGGGTGGCTATGAAGATTAATATTAGGAAGGCTTTTAACTTTATGGAATGGGATATCGTTCATGCTGTTCTTCTCAATTTTGGTTTCTCTGATAAATTTTATGTTTGGATTTGGTCTATCATTGATTTGGCTAGATTATCTATCCTCATCAATGGTGGTCAACATGGTTATTTTCCAGTCTCTCGCGAAGTCCGTCAAGGTAACCCACTGTTGCCTTTGCTCTTCTATCTTGCTAAAGAGTATTTAAGTCGAAAGTTTTCTAATCTTGTCCATTTAGGTTATTATCCCTTATGATTAGTGGTGGTAATATTGTTTGTCCATCGCATTTGCTCTTTACTAACAATAATTTTATTTTTTGCAAAGCTTCTTGATCTAATATTAACTTGCTTAACAATGTCTTTAAAGAGTATGGTTTGTTATCTGGGCGAAAGGTTAATTGGGAAAAGTCTGAGATGTTCCTGAGCAGTGGTATTTCTTTAAGCCTTGCCAACTCTTTTCGTTTTAGAGTTAGTATGCATGCTGGTAGATTTCTTTTTACTTACCTTGGAGTTTCGATGTTTATGGGCACTCCTAAAATAAGTTGGTTGTAGCCTATTACTGATCGAGTTATTGCTAAGATGGAAACTTGGAAGGTCATTCTCTCTCCATGTCAGGTAGGCTTGCCTTAATTAAATCTACCATTTATGGTTCTCTTTTGCATTGCTTTATGATTTATAAGTGGCCAAGTTCTCTTCTTAAATCCATGGAAAAAGTTATCCAAAACTTCTTATGGACATAATCCATTCATTATAAAAAATTGGTTTCTATTGGTTGGGATAAATATTGTACTCCAATTGATGAAGGCAGTATTGGTTTGAAGCATTTATTTTATCTTAATAAAGCTCTTCTTAGTCGGGTTGCTTGGAATCTTTATTGTAGCACTAATTTTGTTTATCACTTTCTTCGTATGAGATTTCTGAGATCTGGTGCTCCAAAAACTTCTTTTATTTGCTCATCTATGTGGTTTTTGATCAAATGCATTTATCAGGATATTCAGGCTACTTCTCAATGGCTTCCTTGTATTAGTTATAAGCTTAACTTTTGGACATCCAATTTTCTTGGTTATTCAATTGCTGATAAGGTTGGCATTCCTCTTTCGATGTGTAAGCATCTTTTGGCTATAATTAATCATATTTATTGGGATGGTGTATGGCATGTCTCTGATAACTTCTTTAATTCCTTTCCTGAGGTGGTGAGTGATCTTAATAGCATAATCTTTTCAGTTTTTTCGTATGATCATTTTGCTTGGTGGTTCTCTCTAAATGGTGCTTTTGCTAGCAAATAGGCAATTGATTTTTATAAAGTTCCTAATCCTAAAGTGGCTTAGGGACATGAATTATGGAGGCATTATCTTCCTCTAAGTCTTCCTTCTTATATTGGTGTGCCTTTCTTCATTATTTACCTTCAGAAGATATCTGTAACATCCATGCCCTCAGATTTAAAAAGAAAAGAGAAAATTAAATAAATTAAGTCCTAAATTAATTAAAAAAATAATTAGGTGGCTTGATATATATTAATTAGTAAGTAATAAGGACTCAAGGGTTTAATTGAAAGAAATCAAGGCAAGCATGAGGTGAAAATAAAAGAAAATAAAACTAGTGTGGGTTGAATTGGGAAGAAGAAAGAAGATGGGGAAGTTTAAGTAATTATTTTAATAAGGTGTCAAGTATAAGAGCATGCACAAGGATACCTGTCTTTGTTAAAAAAAAAAGGGAAGTTAGGTTCTTTAAGAATGTAGAAACAGAGAGGTTTAGCTCATGATTTTCTGTCACAACTTGGAGAACAAGATCAAGAAGGAAGGAGCTGAGATTTGTTTAGATTTGAGCTAAGGTTCAAGAAGATTTTCTTTACATGTGAATTTCTTTAAGGTATAAATTCGAATATCTTAATGGCAGCCATCAAAATTCTGGTTTGGAGGTAGATTTTCATGAAGTTTTGATGTAATTTATGTAGGAAATCAAGTTAGAGGTCAGTGGGGATTTGAGTGGAGTGCTAAAGTTCAGGTGAGTAATTCTAGATTTAATCTCTTTTATTTAAGCTGTAGCATGACTCTTATTTGGTTTCTTTTACTTTTGCTTCTTGTGTCAAATTCATTTGGTGAAACCATTTTCCAAGTCAACACTGAACTCTTCTAAGTCTGCACATGAGTATCTATTTCTTTTAAGATTAGAGACACAAAATTGTACTCATAAAATAGACATGCAACTTAAAAAGATTGGAACACAAACTATAGAAAGAAAATTTTGTATATGGAATTAAGAAATTTGATATGATTAATAGATTTCTTGATGTTGTTAAGCTTGAGACATAAATTTCTGAGTTATGAAGTGTAAACATATCAAAATTTGGTTTAAAAATGTTCTGCAGCAAAACAAACATGAAAATAGACTTTTTGGGTCACAGAGGAGACCACCTAAATGATCAGACAATGCCCCAGCGTGCTAGGGCAATGCCTTATCACTGGGGAGGTGCCTTAGTATACTAAGGTAGCGCCTTAGTATACTGAGGAGGTGCCTTAGTAAGACTAGTTAAAATTGTAAACTTAAAAAGATCATAAGTTGAGTTATAAAACTCCAAATAAGGTGATTTTTAATTCTATAAAAACTTTGAAGTATCCTTTATAATTTCAGCAGAAATAGGTAACACCTATTTCTGCTGTTTTGATAACCTTTTTAAGCAATACTTTTTATTGCGCAACCTAGAACATGACTAAACATTGATAAGCAAAGTTGATATAACTTCTTTTATACTTATCAGATTGGTATGAGACCAATTGTAAATTTCTTTAATTGTTGGAAACTAATGAATTAGAGAATTATTAATGAAAATTTACATTATGGAATTTCTTAAGTCTCTAGTATAGAGACTAAAGTCATAAATTAATCCTTGAAACTAAATGGGAAAATTATTCAATAATATTAAGTGATAATAATATAATGCTTATACAATAGTGTATGAGTTTTGAGTAGGAGGAATATGAGTGTAGTTGAGAAAGTGTTGGCCAACTTGTTGATAACTGTTTTTGGGACAGCGCATAGATTCATCATGCCTTTGGGGTGAATTTATGTGGTTTGTGCCTTTAGGGTGAACTTATGTGCTTCAATATGTATGCTTTGGGGCGAATTTATGTGGTTTGTGCCTTTGGGGTGAACTTATGTGATTCAATATGTATGCATACATATCTTAATATGTTGTGAGGTATAGTTAGTGTGAACTACATCAAGGAGGTTTCAGTGAAATTCAGTGATATATGTTGGTGAAGCTATTGTGTGATGTAATGAGGTATGTTATCATAGTAATGATATAAAATATGAAAAATAAATAATATGAATACGAGATATCAAGCTTTAACGCTAAAATTTTATTTTTGAACAGTGAAGACAATGTAATCTAGAAAATTTTAAAAATGCATTTATGAAAACAATAATTTAATTAATTTTCCAACGAAAGAAACTGTTCTTGAAAATTTATGACTAGAAGGAAAATACTAAGACAAATTTTATAATGTTAAATCCTGATATTTGATTGTTTATTGAGCACTCCTTTATTTTGTTATTCCGTATTTTAATTTATGTTTAATTCCTAGAGTGCTCTTTGATACATGAGCTATTTTCTTGATTTTGTATACTCACTGGGTAATTTTCCTACGAAATTACTCACACTCTCTTTCTTTATATTTTATTTCAGTTTAGGTGTTTAGTAGTATTTTTGGTATTAAATCTCGTGTAATGGACCACCATGACTTATGAGATTACTGAGATAGAGACACAGGTGAAGTATGTCATATGTTATGACAAATGCAGAATTTGTATTTAGAGTTACTATAGAGCCGATTGGAGTAGATATAACAAAAGGAATAAAAACACAGAAAATTAGAAAAATAAAAGTTTTTCGAGAGTAAAAGATTCTCTCCAAATTCATATACCAAAATAAGAAGGAAAAAATGATGAAGAAGGGATTTTCACTCGTGGTATGACTACGATCAATTGACAATAATAACAAAAAGGGTGAAGATTAGAAAAACATATAACCTTGTCAAACATTTAGAAAAACATACATATAACCTTAAACTATCCATACATATATATAACCAGGCCCGGATCAATCGAATTTGGGGCCTAAGGCAAGTTGCCTAATTTTTTTTTGGCCTTAATTTTTTTGGGGCCTAATAGACCCTAATTTTTTTGGGACCTTATATACCCTAATTTTTTTTGGGGCATTTTTTTTTCTTGTAGCCTTATATACCCTAATTTTTCTGGGCCTGGGGCCTGAGGCAGTGGCCTCATCTGCCTCAAGGCAGAACCGGCCCTGCATATAACCTTGTCTTAAACTATCCATACATATAAAGATAAACTTCAGTCAATCAAAGCCATCCACACATATAAAGATAAAACCTCAGTCAATCAAAGCCCATTGTTGCCCTCCACCCTGAAAACCTCAGTCAATCATCATATCCCATTGCTGCCCTCCACCTTGAAAAGAAAAAATTTACATTGTATTAGTTTAGTTTAAAAAAATAAATAAATATATAAATATATAATAAAAATAAAATCTTACTATCGTAGTCGTTTCCCTCTCCTTTGATCACCAGTTTCAATGGAGAATAGTTGGCGGTGACCTTGAGGGTAGGGAGTTGTTGTTCGAAAGAGACCATGGCAGTTGGCTTCTTGACGATACGACGAGGAATTTTCATCTTCGGAGCGGGATAAATCATGAATGTGGGTCATCGACGACCCGATCCGGAGGGAAGACAAAACCTGCAATAAAACTTTGAAAATTTGTTTCATTTCCATTGTATGTGTAAGTGAGTTTGTGCTCTCTATATTTTTGTGCTCTCTGTGTTTTTGTGCTCTTTGTATTTTTGTGCTCTGTGTGTTTTTTTGTGCTTTGCTTTTTGCCATAAAATATGAAATCCAAAAGTAATTGCATTAAGAAAAGCTGTCAATAGCTATTATTATCATGGAAGGAGGCATAAGCTCGTGCTCGGAGAGGTTCGTTGTACGCCTTATAAAATGCAAGTGCACATTGGCAAACTGCGTTAACAAAGTACGATAATCCTCTATAATTGCTCTAAAAGCATACCTATTTTCTTTTGATTTCTGCAGACTTTGAATTACAAATTACCCATCTAACCTCTTTCTTTTAAACCAACTAAGAGCTTCATGAATCGAAATAACTTCTGCCTCCTTTGGACTAAAACACCCCACCAAACTACATGAGAGGGCTACCACCATAGCACCCTGATCATTTCTGACGATGCAACGAAAGCCTGATCTGTTTTGATCCTTCAACAGAGCAGCGTCCATATTAACCTTCATGAGGCCAATTGGAGGTTTATGTCCATATTCAAGCATACTATTATACATATATTAATACAAATCAATTTTCTAAGTGTATTTTAGGATTATTTTTTAACTAAAATACTATTATACATATCTCAATATAACTCAAATTCTAAGTGTATTTTTTTTACCTCAAATCACGCAAACAATTTTTCCAAACCACTAAAAATTATAATTTTTTTTAAAAAATTATTATAGAAGATTTATAATAGTTATTTATTTTTTTTAACTAAGACACTATTATACTTATCCCAATGCTAATTTAATAATTCTTAAAACCAATTCTATTATAACTAAAACAATTATGGCATCAAAACTTTTTGAAAGTAAAATCAATACAGTTCACAAATCGCACCGATTCACTGCTAGTTATTAGCTAAATTTAAGAAAAAAGATTACATGATATTACTTTTAAATCAAATAAAAGTATTAATAAAAAATTATTGAAGAAATCAAATACTACTTGCCATCTTTAAATTATTTCGAGTTAATCATTATATTAAATAAAGTTTTCATCCTCAATTCAAGAATTATTATGATGATGGATTATTTTGTTTTAAATTTATGTGATTAGCCATAAGGTAACACTCTTCTCTAAAAATTCCATCACTGGATGAGGTGTTTCTATGAGGTGCTCGAGGGGAAGGGTGTTACAACATCCTCCAACGGAAAGGCATAAGCTTTGCCTCTTGATGTCATCTTTATTTGAATGACTATAAGTCGAATGATCATGTTTTAGTATCTTGTCCTTATGTCGTTGCTCTATGGACAGCTTTGCAGGATCTCTTCCAAGTTTGATTTTTAATTTCTGGCACACCTATGGAGCTTTATAAGTCTGCTGCTTCTGTTTGTTTTTCTAGTCAACTTTTTACTCTTTGGAAGGTGGGTGTTGCTTCTTCTTTCTAGCTCTTATGGAATGTCCGTAATCAAGCTACGTTTGGGAACAACTTTGTGCCTATTAATGTTACCATTTGTAATCTTTGTAAATGTATTAAGGCAGTTGAGGTTTCTAAGCTTGTGTTAGTGATATGCACTAGGTCAATCATTTATGACTATGTATTGACTTTATTATTTGATTAATAAAGAGGCATTTCCATTATCATTCCTTTTTATGATAACTAAATGAATAGTTGATTCTTTCTAAGGTCATCAAGTATGTGACTTGATAGTAAAACCCTTAGATTAAAATATGAGTTCTATTCAGATTATCCCTAGCCATTTATTTATTGTATAAATATTAATGAATTAAGGCTAGTATGATATTGATTGATGATTATGTTTTACTAATCATAAATATGAGATATTAAGTCAACTCATAGGTACATGTTGAGAAGTCATGTACTGGATTGACCCACTATGAGAATACTACATAGATTATTGTCATAAGTATTTCTCATCACAGTAATATTGTTTTAGTCCTTTGACCTTAAAATCATCATGGATTTCTACATAACTATTTTATGTTTTGACACATTCTAACGTTGTCTTTAACCGGATGATTAAATAGAATATTGTTGGATATGAAATGAGTCATGTGAGGAATGTGAGTGATTGAGAAGGAATTTATTCTCATTAATATGAGTAAGATATCTATGGGCCCCTTGATAAGATAGATTGAAGGAAAATGCATGGCCATGCTGAAAAGAATTGATAAAGAGTTATCATTCTTAGTCTACTTGGAATCAAGTCATAATATTATTGAACTGTATAAGGATGACAATCTATGCCTTATGTTCAATTAAGATATCATGTGGTAAAGGGACTATAATGTTCACTGTTATAAGGTTATATCGGATTATCGATTTTCACATAACTTGGGTAGTCATAATGTCTTGCTAGAGACCAATTATGACTTGTAGGCCTAAATAGGGATTTAGGCTCACTGCCAATGTTATGTGAACCTATAGGGTCACACATTTAGAACAGGCCCAAAACGAACATGGGTTTATTAAGCCCAGTTAAACTCTTTGGATATATATATATATATATATATAATTATTTATTTATGATAATTGTTATCTAAATAAATAATAAATATATTAAATGTGACATTTACCAAAAGGGGTTTTGGTAAGTGAAACCCTAATTGAGAATCCTATATATATGTGATGTTCTCTAGGGTTTTACGTACGTCAATTTTGTGAGCCATAAAAATTTCGTTTGTCTCTGCATCTTGAGAAAACGAAAAC
>CATIWK010075874.1:0-26628 GCA_949634005.1 Mallotus japonicus
AAATTTTTTTAAATAAAATTTCAAATTTTTATTTAAAATGTAACAAAAATTATTATTGAGAAAATTTTCCTCTTTTATGATATTCATTTAATGTAAATTTTGAAATAATTAAACTTTATATCATTGTTGTTAGGCAGAGAAGCATCAGATAAAAAAAAGGTACCAAAAAGGACTACAATGATAGAATTACTCTGAAAGAAACATTTCAATAGACAAACATCTTTATGTTCACATCACTTTCTACTTGGTTAATTGAACCAAAATACAAAACCCACCCTTGAAACATCCTAATCAAACTTACACTTTACCCCTTTCTTCCAAAAGCTACTCACTCCAAATTTCCACAAAAACAACACCAAAATATAACATCAACATTCTACAAATTCTATATATAATTTATATATATATATATATTTGCCATTCCATTGACCCTTTTCTTTTCTTTAATGTTGGTCGGTGCCGAATATATATATATAATTCTCTATTTATTATCCTCATCTCTCATCTATCACCTCCTTCTTTCCGGGGTCCAATGTGGCAAAGCTGGACTGAAATGTGTAGATATGACTCTGGAATCAAGCAACTCCATGATTGGTGTAAAATTCACACACCTTGGTACCTTGTACTGATTGATTGATGCCCCTCTTGATATTGCATAGTCCATTAGCTCCTCAAATGTTCCACTCTTCACCACACGTATCTCTAGTGGACCTATTGAGTTGCACTCGGTCCGACCTTGTCGATACACAGAGTTTAACGATTGTTCCATTGCGAGGCAGCATTGACTCAATACCTCATGGCTAGGCGAGTTGGATGAATCCTTTATTAATAGCTCCCAGTATATCACGTAATGACCAGGAATTGATTTTGTATCAGCGTAGCTTGTGTACTCAACCACGCTTGTATTGAATTCCCGCAGGAGTTGAGATGCGTTCTCCACTGCTTTTTGTAACTCGGCTTCGTCTGTTTTGTCCGAGTCAATGCTGAGTAACACGTTCTTTCTTCGGACAAAATGGAACTGAGGAGCTGAGTTATGGAACCCAGTGACTCGGAGGATGTCACCAACTCGGTACCTGTATAAACCTGCATATGTGGTTATGACAAGCTCATACTCTTTGCCAACTTCAACATCAACAAGGTCAACGAGTTTAGGAGGCGAGTCACGAGTTGACCCAAATGCATAAGGCTCGTGAGGTAAGAATTCGAAGTAGGCCATGTTTGGCATGATGGTATAGGAGACTTCTGATGGTTTGCACATGGGGTTCAAGTTTAACCCAAAGTAACATTCTGATGATGCATACATGGTGCAAGCTAGTGGCAACCCACCACTGTAGTAATCAAGAGTAGGGATGTATTGGGCCATGGCTCCAGTGACAATCACGTCAAGATAATTGGTATTAGGCCAAATTCTTGTAATGATTCCTTCCCACTTCTCTTTCGAACATTCGATCCTGATAAATTCTGCGAGCTCAGGATCGGGTTTCAGGATCTTGGAAATGCAATCTCTGATAGAAGGATCAGTGACACGCTCGTTTAGAGTTCCTGACATGATATCAACGACCAGTTGTTGCCAGTTGAGCTGAAGAAATCTTATGGCACGGAGGAGACCAGAGGCGAACACGGCACCAACCCTGAGTACTTGATGGCGCTCTAGAAGGCCACAGAGCATCTGAGAGTACATGCTTTGGAAGGAGTCAGGACAAAGAATGGACTCGTTGGGGCTAGTGTAAACATTGTAGGGATCGTATTTACGAGTCTTGAAGTGGTCACTTTTGTAGTAGCTGGTTAGTACAGGACGAGCTAAGAGCCCACCTGGTGTCCTTGTTTCAGATTTCACAAACAAAAAGTATAAGCCTTTGCCTTTGTCCAATCCTGGCACGTACCTGTTGAGCATAAAAACCGCGTATTTATTATTAGTAATTAATTCTTGATAGATAAGTAGAACATGCAGCATGTGGATCGAATTTAATGGGAAAGAGGTGATACATAATCATAATCATAATAAAATCTATAACATGTTTCTTGGATTTTTTAACTTACAAGTTCATTACTGGCATGAGTAGGCTATACAATAATTGCCGACGATCCAGCTCTTCTTTGATTGTTGGCATCAGCTTTCTTTCACCAGCTGATGTTCCAGAGCTGTAAAAACAAAAAAAGAGAAAAATATTCAGGAAAGACCCGAAAACCAAAATCTTACAGAAACAATATAAACTGGACCAATTGATCACCTTGTGAGGAATTCAGAAATGGGATGAGCGGACAGGATAGCTGAGCGATCCCCATTAGCAATACGTTGAATTTCAGGTTGAAGATCTTCATAAGTAATCACGGGTAGCTTGGACTTGAACGTATCGCGATCAGTAGCTCCATCAAGATTAAACCTTTTCAAATACTCCACATCTTTGTTTCCGTTCAAGATTTCAGCCAACACCTTTTCTTGAACGAAATCAGGATTTCTAGTCATCTCTTCAACAAACTGAAGAGGTTTCGCGTCTTTCTCGCATGCTGGAGGACCCAGTGGAGAAGAAAGAGCATCATCAACCGCCATTGATGTTGGATTATTTTGATGAAAAAACTTTGCTTAGCGTACCAAATTAAAATCAAGAGAAGAATAACAAGAAGAAGAAGAAGTGTTTTGCTTTTGTGTGTGTTTTGTGGTCTGTGTGGGGAAAAAATGGGGAGGCTTGAGGAGGTATATATAGTGGAAGGAGCTGACTAGGTGTTCTGAGTTGCCACGTCATAGTACTCGGCAAGAAACAGGAGCTTGGAAGGAAGGTGACGAAAGGACGTGTATGGGGTTGAAGGATTTCAGGAGGAGAAAATACAAAAAATAATAATAATAATTAAAAATCATGACATTATGTCCCAATAAATGAAGGGGAAATAAGGGACAAAGGATGGCCCATAACACGTATACTTGGCAAGAAATGAGGGAAGCATGTGGGGTTGGATGATTGCCATGTCACCTAAGGTAAACAAAGATAAGAAGAAGATGATTTCTTCATCTTCATGTATACATCCAAAATTAATACATAAATGATAATTTTTAATTTAAATTTTTATCTATTTACAGGAGTTTCCAAATTTAGAATACATAAATATTATATATTATTTTTATTTAAGCAAACCAGTATTTAGAGCTCACTTATTAGATTATGATTAATTTAGTTCTATCAGAATAAAATTATAAGAACAGTAAACGTTTTTGATAACTAATTTAATATGACTATATACACTACGATTTAAACTAAAATTATTGTTTAAGTATAATATATTCATCACATGCAACAAAAAAATAACATAATAAATTATCAACAAACATTGAAAATTATTACCTAACCTGTTCAGGACGGATAATTTACTATCCTATCATGCAATCAAGATATTGGTAGAGATTATGGGTTCAATCTCGACTCTCCCCATGATCTCCCTTCAAAAGTCCTAATATAAGGACAATGATTATTTTCACTTAAGTAATATTTTAAACTCTAGCAACAGACTATTTTTACTGATCAAATAAAAATAACTTTAATTTATACATAATGAGAAACTTTATATAATTAATTAAATTTATAATACACAATATATATATATATATATATATATATATATTAAATTTAATATTTTAATAATAAGTAAAATTTTTTTTCTAAATTGTTGATATTCAGAGTTTACTGAATTGGACTAATTCGATTCAATCCAAACAAAATTACAAAGATAATAAATATCTCCTAATAATTAATTTAATGCGATTATTATATATTTTATAATTAAGTTAAAATATAATTTAAACAATAATAGCTTCCTACAAACTGATAGAACGGTTATTGCTAAATATTTTTTTTTTTTTCTAGTAAGTAAGCCCCTATCTCATTGTTGTGCTTCAAAAACTCATCTAAATAAATAAAGAAATACTAATAAATAAATAAAAGTAGAAGGTTATTATACGCGTCAGCCAACCACGCGGCTGCTTTTGGGGTCCAAGTGTCGGTCATGGATGGCGATGGGTAGCCGGCGGGTGCGGCATTTTTCGCTGTTATACTTCGTGCACGTGAGACAGATGCCTAAACTTGATGTCCATTAATACATTAAAATACAAATATAAGTGTTAATTTAATTTTAATTTGCTACTTATATATTTTATAATTATTGTATAACTTGCAAATTAAAAATAAAAAACTTCGGGAAAAAGGTGTTGCAATTTTATTTTATTTTCTTCTTCTACTAAAACAAGGGAGCAATTACGTATTCATGTTTCAAATTCACTTTGCAATCTTTTTTAATTTGGTGTTTTAAAGTGGACAATACTTTTAATAAGGATAAGGTTAGTTTCTTTGTATCATATTTCTTTTTATTTAAATAATCACTCTAATTCCATTCGACTCTGTCCGAATTATTATAAAAAATTTTAATAATTAATTTAATGCTACTATATATATCATTTTTTGAAGTAAAAACATCAACAATTGTTAGTTACCTGACAGTATATTTTAAAAAATTAACAATGCAATATTAGTCACTTATAATGTATAATGACTATAATACATTATACGTACACGCGCACATATATGTATATACATATGACGTAAAATATTAAAAATTTATTAATATATCCAATTCTCAAAACAATGTTGGTTGTTGGCTAAAAATAAAAATTTATATGTTTAATGGATGGACGGCAAAAAATAAATGATATATATATATATAGTAATATGTAATTTTTTAAGAGCAAATAAACATTTCTAAAATTTGTTTTTTTTTACATTCAAACATTTAAAATGATTAAAAAATGATAAATGTGTGTGTCGGTCCAATTTATTGAAATAAAAGAACACATGGATTATTTAATTTATGTATACAATAGAGACGAAATTTATATATGTGTTTAAGAAGAGTTCATGACCAAAGAGTGGAATTGATAGAAATACAACAATTTGATTGAAAAGTCTGACTCAAAGACTAAGTATGTCTTTTATGTCTTATTATGCCTATATTTTTTATAGAAAAAAAAAACATTTATTGTTCAATAATTAAAAAGAAAAAAAATAGTGAAAAAGAAAAGAAAAAAAACAATTGTTTTTAATATTGCTTCTTGAAAGGTACTTCTCATGAAATCAATTAATTTGACTACCAACTTGTTTCATTTATTAATTGAGATTGAAAAGAAGAACAAAAATGCTCCTTTTGTTTATACTTTTTGTATATTACGTGTCTAAGTTATTTAATTCCAAGCATATTATTATATGTTACTTATTTAATATGATCTATAGTCATGTTATTTATTTAATATGACCTATAGTATACTTTAATTATCAAGTACAACAAATAATATTTTTATAAGTAGTCTAAATGATAAAAAGTGTGAACATTCAAATAAGAAGAGTATGTTTGAATTCCATTCCCCATTGTTTTTCCTTCTTGTGATGGAGAATTAACTACTTCAACTAACTTAAAAAAAAAAAACAAATAACAAATAATGCAAAAAATTGAGTATTTAAATAATATAATTCCCTTCAAAATATTAATAGATCAAAGAATCGATCCTTAGTTTTTTCTACCCTTTAAGTTCAAAAAAAGCATGACAGGTAATAATTTCTAGTATTGTATTGAATATTAAATCAGTGTAGGAAAATATATTTTGAGAAATATATTGTATAATATTTATTATGGTGTTATTAGTACACTCAATGAGATTTTAGTTTTTCTTTTATAGAGTTTGCATATTTTCATTTTGTAAAATTTCTATTAGTATTTCTGTAATTAGACACATTTAAACATCATAAAATCAATTTATGGTAAACATAACTATTGAATAGAGTTTACGGATTCCTAAACTGCAAATTAAAAAAGTTACATCAACACTCATCATGATTAAAAAATGGTAATAAAAAATTTCACAATTTGAATGAGATTTTATTTTGATACTTGATGCACTTTTAACTTTTATAATCTTTTTTTATAAAAAATTGTTAGAAGACACTTGAGGCCTAACTTAAGTGGAAAAGGTCTTTACTCTTAAGAGGGAGAGGTCTTAGTTTTAATTCCACTCGTCCTCACTAGACTCGTGAAACCCACCCTTAGTGGTGGTTCATAAAAATAGTTTTCAATATACTAACTGCTCCCTCTCCGTCTCAATGATATTGGATCCTATATCAAGTTCAAAAATGAGAAGAATTTTTTTTAAATAAAACAATATTGTGCTATATTTCCTTGGGAAAATAATTAAATTTATACAATTTTCATATGTAATTGTAAATAAAAATTGAAGACTCACATTTTAGAAAATGTACATTTTGAAAATAAAAGTACTAATTCTAGGGTAATAATGACAATTATACTATTTTAATTGGAATATAAATAATTATTTAATCATTAAAAAGACGAATCAATGGGAGTTAAAATTTAAAAAATAATTAATTATTATAACTTTTTTTATCAGCATCATTAATAGTTTTTTATATAAAGCTTCCATTAATATTTAAAATTCATTAAATTAATTTAATTTAATTTGAATAGAACTATAAAAATAGTAAAAATCTCTTAATAACTAATTTAATATGATTATATATATATATATATATATATATGTTATGATTTAAATTTAAAATATCGTAATAATTATAGCTTTTTATGAACCGACCAACGAAGAAGAATTGTCAAAATTGTGAAAATGACATAAGAATGGAAGTAATTGCAAAATTTGATGGAAAGAGATAAGTCACATTGAAAAAGATGAAATAGTACACAATTAAAATTGTAACATCTCAATCTTATCAGTCCCATTATACAGCCACCAAAAAACAATGAAAATTCATTGCACACGAACCTTATCCTATGATGAGCCAAAAATTAAAATGAGCAAATATTAGCCATGGATAATTTTGCATGTCGTTTTGTTTTCTAAGAATAGCTAGCAAAGTCCAATAAGTTACTATCTACGTATGCATGTTTATGTCATCCCATACGCATTTGTTGCAATTTTTATTTTTAGTTAAGGACTTGCTATTTTTATAAGTGGTAAAATTTGTATTTGTGCTAAATTTATATTATACTAACAACCCTTAAAATCCGCTGGTAATTATTTAAGTGATATTATAAATTTAAATCGTAGTATAGTAATTACTTAGTTGTTAAGAAATCTTTATTGTTTTTGTGATTCTGTTCAAATCGAATCGGATTAGTTAGAGTCCGATAAATTATGAATACTAATGATTTAGACCAAAAAATTATATTATCAAAATTAGATTATTTGAAAAATTACTAATTTTTTATATTTGATTTCTAATATCCGCATAATTTTTCTTAACATTTATTTCTTCATATATAAAACTCCAAATCAAAACTTAATCATTTAATGGAATCTAAACTTTCGAACCAACGTATATTGATAAAAATTATTAAATTTTAATCAAATATTTATTTAATGATTTTATTTTTTACTTTTTAAATTTCATAAGAAGAATATAAAAATTACCCACGTAATAAAAATTATGTTACTAAGGTGATTTATAGTTAGATCATTAAGTCAATTTTTTTTAGCAATATAAGATAATTTTCAATAATCATTCTTTTTCACTTGAGCTGTTAGTATCCAAAGATCAATAAATTTTTTTTAATCCGGTTCAACTTAGATAAAACTAAAGGATGGTTCAATTAATTTAATGTGGTTGCATACATTACAATTCAAATTTAAAACATTATTTAAGTAAGAACAGTCTCTACTAATTAATCCCAATAATTATTTTTAATAGGTCAAACTTCAAAGATGTCATAGTAAATAACCATTATTTTTAATTAACTAAATTAGTTACTCACGAACAAGAATCTTAGTTATAAATAATAATAACACAGCTAAACCATAATATGACAAAAAAAAATATATATTTGATGCTTGTGGTGAGATCACATTGAAATTTTTTAATTTGTTAATTCCAGTTCCTACAAGGCACTTCTAACTTATGTGTGCAAAATATTATATCTACTAATTTCTATTCAATATTTAATCTTTAGCCTTTTAGGACTAACTTATGCCTAAGAAACCCCTTAAACAATTTAAAGTTTACCACTTGGTACAACAATATTTAATCTTTAGCCTTTTTGGACTAAATGTTAATATATTATGTTTCTATTCAATATTTAATCTTTAGCCTTTTTGGACTAACATATGCTTAAGAAACTCCTTAAACAATTTAAAATTTACCACTTGGTATAACAATACAGGAATAATATTGTATAAATGTTAAAATATTATGTTTAAAATAAGATAATTTTAAATAACTAATCTATGAGTATGAAATTTATTATAACTAGTCATGAATTCACACTTTGTGTGGACTGTAAATAATAAATAAATATATATATATATATATATATATATATATATATTAAAATAAATAATTAAATATTTAATAAATTAAAACTACAATTAATTAAATATAAAAATGAGATTTTAAAATTATTGCAATATTTTTATCTTATTATTATTTTTGGTTAAGGGTAAATATATATTTTTAATATGTCTAGTAATAATAATAATTAAAATAAATAAAATAAAAAAAATAGAAAATAGTTAAAAAAAAAAGATTTTTTAGTTAAAATAAAACATATCATTTTTTATGGAAAGAAAAAGCAATATTTTAGATGTAATAGAATTAGAGTGTTTTATGTAGAATAGAACATTTGTATTATTTTTTATATTTATTATAAAAAAATATTGTAAATTGTAATAACTCAACACATAAATCTTTAGGGGTGAATGTTGAATTATAAAGAGGAAAACTTGTCAAGTTTTGGATTTAATAACTTTATATATATATTTCTATGATTTAATTTTCAAACTTTTTATTTTTAAAAACATATAGCTAAATTTGTTTTGGTATAATATGTAAAAGTAATTAATATTTATTTGTTTAAACATCAAAATTTTTTGAATTTTTTCAAATAGGATCTCAAATTCAAATTTTACATATAAAAAATAGATAACACAAGAATTTTATCCTTATATATGATTAATCTGATTTTAACTCTAAAATAACTGAAATTCATATAATCTGATTTGAACTCTACAATAACCGAAAATAACTGAAATTCATACAATCTAATTTGAACTCTAAAATAACTTAAATTCATACATGCGCCAGATGTGAAAAAAATCTATAAAAAGACTTTGGCCTCATTTAGAGACACATATATCTTATACCTAATTTTAATATGAAAGTATGTGTATGAGCATAACGTGTACCAACTGCTACGTTACCATTTCTTGTTGGTCTTGAAGATTTTTGGACATAATGACAGATTTTTGGACTTTTTTTTTTTTTTAATGAAGAAGAAAAATTAATCCAATACTTTGTTTCTTTTATCTTTGTTTCCATGGTTAGGTTTTCATAGAAAAAAAAAATTGATAATGACTTCTAAACAACTACCCAAAAGTAAATAATAATAATAATAATAATAATAATAATAATTATTATTATTATAGTAATAATATAATAATAACAAGACCAAAAATATAAGAATAATAGAGGGAGACATTGAAAGGTATATTTTTCCTTTTTGGTTGTACAAATTTGTATGGGTTTGACTAGGACCACTAATTAATACTAATATTAATATTAGAATAATGACATAAAATTAATTAATTTTGTACGTAAAGTTTGATTAGGCTAAAGCTCACATCACAAAAATTGATGATAGATTCTTAAGACTGATTTGTTGTTTTGAATTGTTGAGACAATAAGACCATGAGTGCCCTACTGTCTCACTAAACATGGGTATTACAAAAGAAGATGTTAATTAATTAATTAAATTATTGATGTTAATTGTGTTAGGTAAAAAAATTAATTAGGAAGACATTTCCATCAAATTTTATTAGGTTACTCTTGGTCATGAATTGTATATATAGTACATGAAATAATTTAAATCAATTTTTACAAAAATACACCGCACATTTTGAAATAATAAACCGCACATTTTTTTTTTGTTAATAGGGAAGTTATATGATCTAAATTTTGATGGACTGCACAATAGGAGACATTCATTCCCTTTAAATCGACGACGATAGAAATCGAACATTCATTTCAGAATGCCTTTAGAGAGGAGTTATCACTTGATTACTTTTTCACTGGCATAAATCAACATATTTAATAATTAATCGCAATCTATCAATATTTATATTTTTATAAAAAATTTCTCTGATTTAAAAATTTATTTTTACAAAAACGCACAAATTGAAAAAATAAAACTCCAAATTTACATGACAAATATTTTCTGTATTTATGATTAAAAAAATCAATGATAAAATATTTATGGAGATATGCTCATTTAAACTAAAAAATTTTAAAAAATAGGATTATTGATGTCGGCCAACACTGAAAAAGGAGCCCAACCAGAGGTGGAGGAGGAGAGATTGTGTTAATTATTACAAATTAATCTTTAAACTGATAAATATCCGTTGCTTGTATTATAAATGACAAAATTGCATATTAGATTACAGTACAAGAAATAATTAGATTAATTATTGATTCCGGGACTGAAGTGAAGTACTTAAAAGTACGTCATTGAGAAGAAGAATAATATATTGTTAAATTAATTTTATTTAAAATTTATTAGATTATAATTAATTCAGTTTGATCCAAATAAGACTACAAAGACGATAAAAATTTTTCAATAACTACTTAACGTGACTGTATATATCACAATTTAAGAAAACAACTTCTATCAGTTGATTCCGATAATTGTTGGTATAACAATATATTTTTAAAGTTGATAATTACTGTGTTAATTATAATTAAGGATTATCTTAGTCAAATTTATATTGAGGCACTAAGTCCACAGTTTTTGAGGTGATGTTGAGTAGGATTAGGGAATAATGACTCAATCTTGTCGACAAAGTAACAATTTTAATTTTGGTGGACAGCCTTGTTTCCTTGAAACCACTGACTCGGGGCTCCTCGTACAATTTTCACAAGTTTTGATGTACACAAATTGCAAAATTTATATATATTTTGGATATAATTATCACAAAAATATTAATTAATTTGAATTGTATCAAAATGAATTTTCAATACATATTTTTTTATATATAAAAATTGAATTTAAAATTTATTTAAAAAATTTAAATTTGACTAATCTATCTCTCCACTGTTTATGCCGCCTCAATGACTGCTGCTCCTAGAATTATTCATTGTGCTACTGAATTCCTAGAAAGATATTTATATTAAGGGTGAACTACCACAAATTTTAAGATCTCTAATTTTTTATAGGAAGACCTTAACCACTATGGCTGCATTTAGAATGGATTACTTATCACTTGAATTAATATATTATTTTTATATATATTTTATGATTCAACATTAATGTTATATTTTCTTTATTGATTAAAAATGAGTTAAAATACAATGTACTAATTTTTAATATAAAACCACTATATGATTTACAAATCTCAAAAATTAATATTCTTTTTTGAAAAATATGAGGGCCAAAATAAAAAAAAATCAACAATTATCTTTTGAGTTTTAGATTTTTTCTTTTTTATAAGTATAATGCAGTTTGATATGGTTACATACATTTATATATATATTTGACTAAATTTCATTTGCTCATTTGTATAATTAAGATGTATATATATATCCACTTTATTGTTTACAATTATTACTTCCTTTTTTCCCCACCTTGGACAAAATTAAATCAATTTCACCCTCAAAATTAAACCTGCCGACATCAAATTAGATGAAGAATTTTTTTTTAAAAAAGTAGTATTGAAGTAAAGGTAAAGGTAGATATCCAATGTATATAATTTAGCAATAGTGAACATGTTTTAATATGCTCCTAAAATTTGAAAACTTTATAGCATACTTTATATGCTTATAGTAAAAAGATATGAAAATCACAAAGCACAACAAAAAGTGCATGGTTTCAAAAAAAAAAAAAAAAAAAAAAAAAAACAAACAAAAAGTGCATTTGATTCCAAAAATACATTTGAAAGCTTTAGACAATATAAAAAGAAAAAAGGTTAGGCTATGTCACATTTAAGTACGTAAAGAGGGACAAGCCAAAAATAATGCCTACAATATTTTTTATTCTCCAAATTCAAAAAATTATTTTTTTTAATAATGTACAATTGTTAATTAGTTGTTAGTAGGGGAGGAGATAAGTTAGATTCGAAAGGTCATTGTTCTCACTAATCGGTGTGATCTAAATTACTATATTCATCAATTGGTGGAGTCTAACGAATCCCTTTGATTTAGTGTGGTAGGATGCTATACCACCTCATCCATCCTGACGTGCAATTCACATAAATATTTTACCCTTTCCTTTTTAAATAACTAAATTGTTCATTGAACTGGTTAATACTAAATTATCTTTCAA
Organism: Mallotus japonicus; assembly: GCA_949634005.1. NCBI lineage: Eukaryota > Viridiplantae > Streptophyta > Magnoliopsida > Malpighiales > Euphorbiaceae > Mallotus > Mallotus japonicus. Next base: position 12,373 of record CATIWK010075874.1, read on the forward strand.
TCTAATCATGTTTAAATTTCTTAAATCCCTATTTAAATTTAATTTAATAGAAAAGATGATCATACTCAAGGGTTAACATAGAAAAATTAATATTAAAAGTTGTTTCCGTACGCGTACTCATGTACCATATGGTAGTATAATAATTTCATTAGAAAGTACATGGAATGTTCATGGTATTGTGTAATTTGTACACAATATTAGAAGTCACGAGGAGCACGAACATCAAACAAATCATTTATTTATTTTCAATGATCAAATGTCAATTTTTTAAAAAAATTATTGCTTATTTTTATAATATTTTTATTATATTCAAAATGTAAGATTATAAATGAGTTGTGCAAGAATGCTTACTTAATCTTGTAAATATTAATGATGTGTGATTGATTATTTTAACATTCTTTTTTTGTTCAATATTTTAATTAATCTAATAACTTTATAGAGGAATTGTAAATTCTTTCTTTGTTCAATATTTCTACTATTCCTTCTACAGCTCCTAAAATTATAAGTGTTACTTGGCATCCCCCTATCTCAAATTGGGTTAAAGCTAATACTGATGGGTCTGCTATTGGGTCACTAGGTATTTCTAGATCTAGTGGAGTTTTTGCTTTTAATATGGGTGTGGGTTTTGCTTTTCTTGCAGAATTATATGCCGCCATGTATGCAGTTAAGAAGGCAAAAAGGAGTATGGTTGGTTTAATTTATGGCTTAAGTGTGATTCTTCTTGGGTTGTGTACTTATTTCAGACTTGATCTGTTGATGTTCCTTGTAGGGTTCGGTTGCTATGGGATTCCTGTCTTCATGATCTTAAGCAGTTTAGTTTTATTGTTTCTCACATTTATCGTGAAGGTAATGTTGTGGCAGACAGTCTTGCTAAGTTTGGAGCTAATCATTCTGGTTCTCATTGGTGGCACTCTTGTCCATATTTTTGTACTAATCTTCTTTTTGAAGATTTTAGTGCTGTAGAGCGGTTTTGCTTTTGTTGATTTTTTATCAAACGTTAGTTGTATTTTCTTTTTATTAATAATATTTTTGAGTCCATTTAGATGATGAGGGTGCTAAGATTGTGCCAACCTAGTTGGGATGATTGGGTGCACCTACTGATTTTTTACCTCAATTTTTACCAAAAAAAAAAAAACGTGCTTTTTTTTTTATATATAAATATGAGATTTAATATACGAAAATAATTAGGGGCTCTAATATTATGTGAAGAAATAAACCATAAAAACTACCAATTGAACCTTTAATTTCGAACTATGTAGTAAAATTATTTAAATGATATACAAATTATTTATAAATGATTGTGCAAGAATGCTTATTTAATCTTATAAATCTTAATTAATGATGTGTAATTGATTTTTTTTTTTATAAATATTTGATCTAATGTACGAAAATAAAATGCAATTTGTGAAGAAATAAACAGTAAAAATTGCCAATTAAACATTTAATTTCAAACTATCTAGTAAAATGATCTAAATAATATAAAAATTCATTTAATTTTGTATGTGTAAGATTTAAATAGAATTAAAAGCAAAAAAGAAAATATTAAGAAAGTAGAATAATTATATTAATACTCCAAAGTCCAAAGTGGAGAAGACGTGTAGGAAGGGGAGAAGAAAATAAGAGGGAAGTGAAAGACCAACAATGTTTCGTTATCCCCATGTTGTGTTTGAAGTCAAAAGTCTACATATGATGCCAATTTCTCTGTCTAATGTCTATGGTCTAGTCAATAACTCAATACAATATCTACTATCTTATGCTGTTTAAAAAACGTTTGCAAATGAAGGGAAGTCTGACTCCATAAAATTACTATTGTTAATTAGAGAAATGATATTTGTGGCGCTCGTTATATGAAGCAGGCTGCTACAAAGACGCTCATGCCCCTAAGAATGTTCATTTTCAATTGATTTTACCTCCTGTTTATGGGGTAAAATGGATAATTTAAAAAAATATTTTGTCTCATGCAGGTTGCCATGAGTATCATTACTCTATTAATTATTAGCGGAAAATGGAGATATATTCTACTGTTTATGGGTTGAGACACTATATAAGTGCATCTCACCCACCTCCCCCGATGAAATTTAAGAAAATTTTTTACCAGATATTGTAAATATGAATCTAAAATTTTAACGTTTTAGAGCAAGATATATATATATATATATATATAAATTTTTTTTTTGACCAAATATTATATAATATAAGGCAACGACTATGGATTACTTCAAGGATGGTTCATTGTTGTGTTGGTTGTTGTTGGGTAATTCTTTGTTTAATTTGACCATTCATGTTGTTATAAAAAAAGTCATGTTGTTATAAAAAAAGTGTAGAGGATATTGGGTTTGTTTTGTTTACACTATTACACATGCTTAATTTCAACTTTCTAGTCAAGTTTGATCATTTTTCTCACCCCACTCTTTTTGACCATTTTCATCCCTATTCTTGGCTGTGCTTCATTTGTTTTCCTTGCTGTTTCTATGAATCTTCCTATACCGACTTCCTCTTGCAAAAGAGAAGTTGCTTTTTATGGGGGGATGTTTTTACTTTTTACTAGTAAGAGAGTTGGCTTTTTTTTTTTTTTTTTTTTATTTCAAAAAAATATTTTTTTTTCAAATCAATATGAAATCATGTGTTATATAATAGTGGGAAAATATTCTCACTTAAATAATATTTTAAATTTGAGATTAGTTTTTAGTAAATTTTTGCCATTCTAATAATTCTGTCCAAATCAAAATAAATTAGTAAGAATTCAATAAATTTTGGATATCAGTGGTTTAGAAAAAAAAAATCTTTTAGGCTACATTGATAAAAATAAATGAAATTTTTTTAATTATTTCAGATGTATTTAATGAAAAAATAATTAGTTATTATTGACACACTGTAAAATTTATCTTCATGAACAATTTTTTTTATAAATAATAAATAATTTTTAACTATTTTAAATGTATTAAATAAAACAAGTGATGTAATCATTATCCACAAACTAGAGAATTTACCTACATGAACATTTTTTTTTCTCCCTTGATGTGCTGCCATGATTCTCACTCCTTTTTTTTTTCTCTAAAGAAAAAAATGTATAAAACTGTATATTATTGGATTATTTTTGGTAGTACTAATTTAAATTGAACCGAATGAATATGAAATGAGAATTTTTAATGGTGTTTTTCTTATGTTGCTTCTAGTTTACTTATAGGAACTCATCAGGTCAGAAATTTTTTTTATTGTAGTTATTAATTATAGGAGATATAACTAAACTACTGTAGATATTAATCCTACTCTTATGTTCATTATTTGGCTTCTTTAATATTTTTTTAGTATTATAGGAAATGAATTAGGAAAAATACATAAATAAAGTGATAATTACAAGCATATATATAATATCTACACACAATTCAATTAAAATAGGAAAAATGATAAGTTGTTCAAGTCTTTTTTAGTTACTTATCAAGTAAAAACAAAAGATAAAAATTGCTTAATATAAATAATCAATCCTCATTTCAACAGACATTGTATATTATCATGGCCTCTGAATTGCAGGTAGAATTTTCTTTTTTTTTTAATAACTGTTGTACTTATATAAAAACAATCAGGAAAACAGTTCATGTAAGGACATGTAAATTTTTGCCAAATTAAGAAACAGTTTTTTTTTTTTTGCTACCCTGTGATAATGAGAAATTCTAGTAGTATTTTTTTTGGAACTGTTTCCGAGAAATTCTAGTATTTATTTATATATTATTAGGTTATAGTTTTATAACTTTAATTAAATACTAAATTTTCATTGGTTTAATCTTTCAATTCATTAAAGGTATAATATTTCTTTTGATAATACCAGATAGCTAAAAGAATTGTATATTTCAGACCATTCTCATACGTATATGTACCCATTAGGAATATATCTTTCTGGTTTCAATTAAATCCCAAGTTTTGTAGAAATATATTTCATGAAAGCTTAATTAAATGCCAAGTTTTCTTGAAATATATTTCCTGAAAGCTTAAGTAAACACCAAGTTTCTTGAAATATACTTCTCCTAAAAGCTTAATTAAATACCAAGTTTTCTTGAAATAAATATATTCTGAAAGCTTAATTGATTCAAATTTTTCTTGAAATATATTTCAAGAAATGGGAGAAACAAGGTTTTGCGTTGATGTTCCTCCCAAGTTTATTTATCCAGGAATTTTTCAAGTAAATTCACCGGGAAAAGGATATATACCATAGCGGCTTTTGGAGTTTCAACTTGGTCTGATTTTTGTTATCAGCTTCTAAAATGAGATCTCATTTTATTTCTTTCTCAGGCGTTTTGGAATCACCTTGTTCGCCTCATCTATGCTTGTAAGAATATAAATATCTCTTTTCTAGTTTTCATTTCAATATATGTATTATAGCACCGATGAGTTTTGGCTCACGGTATCGTCAGAAATTAGATATCAGAATTCCAGGAAGAGCCCTGATGATCAATTGTTGTTTCCTTTGAAACAGACTAGAATATTTCTCGATCATAGGATCCTAGGAAGATATGATTTTATGAGAGAAAAAGTACTTCCTGAAGAGAGCCAACCATTCCTTAATGTGTTGGAAATAACTGGGGTCTGCAAATATTCTTGTTTCTGTCAGCTGCAAAGAAGGATGCAAGAGGCCTTGTCAATTGGTGCTTGAGCCACTATATTTCCATCTTTAGATTATTTATCTTACATTATGTTTCTGAAGCAACTTTCGTGGAAACTGGATCGAGTGTTTGAAGCATTTAAAATTATACAAATGTGATCTATCACTGCTTTTTCCAGTGGTTTCCTTTGTTTTTGATCAGCTCAGGATCTCGAACTCCTTTGCAAGCAACTGTACTGCTGTCCTAAAATATATATATGCAACAGATGCAGGTTTCTGCCCATCAAGCCATGACAAGTACTCCTGAATCATCATTTTCACATGATGATGATGACAATTCTGAAAGTTCCAAACTACCCAGAAAGAGTAAACTCTTAAACTTCGATGTTAGATGATTTACAAGGATAGTAGGATCAAGTTCCTGATAAGAATTCATGACAACTACAGATGCTTGAGATATAGTTCTTATCATAGATAAAAATATAGACTTAAGTGGATCCATCAATTCCCATATATAGAGGAGAATCGCGTTTGATTAATGCTTGCAAGTCTAAGTCCAAATAGCTAACTAGAGACATCCCCAGGAATGATATCCAGCTTTAAGTCTTCTGGATGGATACCTTGAGCATTACTAACATCAAAGAGCTGTTTAATGAGATCAATCTTTAGATAAGCAGCAAGTGCATTGGGTGGAAGAACAAAAAATGAAATCTAAGGAACATTCATATCCTGAGCAATCTTACAAACAGCAGAAGAGAAGAAAGCATCAGTAATGAAGCAGGTGAACCTCTTAACAGTATCCCTCTGTGCATCCTCCATACTTGCTGGTGAAGTTTTCAGGAAATACAATTAAGAAACAATTGATTTGCTTATATAAATCAGAGCCTTCTGGAACACAGCCGTCATGCATGTTGTAGATTCAAATATTAGATACAAGCAACTGGGGATTTTGAGAGAAGATATATTGGTTGGATTTTGCAGTATTAAAGAAGGAAAACTATGTTTTTGGAGCTTTAGTTGCCAAGTTATTCACCAATTTAAACAGTAGTACTGGATGACAGGTAAATGGGAATGTTAAAAACAGCTACATATTGGCTTGCGATGAAGCTTTCTTTCAATGGCCACAGATCAACAATGATATAAACATACACAGAACAATTACTCTAGAGTAAGAGTTTGTAGAGTATTTATAGCTCTGAAAGGCTTAGACCCACAGAACAAGTGATGTGTTTACACATTTCTAAGTTACAAAATATGGCAAAGAACAGATTCGGAACTAGCTAGTGAGCAACCAGTCAATAATATAATGTTAAGTTCTACTTTGTAGTTAAAAAATAAGTCAAACAGATTCCTTTTTGCTTTCAAACAAATGTATCTTCTATAAATAGTTGGTGATGAGTCTAAAATAAAATAGCGATAGTTGAAGAAAGACTATGTCCTTCCTTTAAACAATTTGTTTGTCCTTTATTAACACTTGATTTTTTATGATTACCTCCAGTATTCGAGAGCCATAAGGGCTTCGATTAATTAGAATCAAACAGAGTGGACCTTATAAGGGGGTGAAACTCTCCCAGCGCCTGTTTTCTCTATATATAATACTTAGAGTTTTTTTTGCTACCACTTCAGACTTAAATTGATTTAGAAGAAGCAAGAAAAGTATACATGCCACTGATTTATTTCCAAAAATGATTCATGCTTACAAGTGAAATTGAGAAAAGCAAAGACAAAGGCATACATTACCTGCATATATTCACTTGAAAATTGACTATGAAATCAGGCATACTAGTTTTTAGAGCAAACATCACTCTTTAGAAGAGATCATATGCACCAAAGTCTTAAAATCTTGAGCAGCAACACCATCCGGGCCAGCTGCCTTAACTAAAACTTTCTTCAGATTTTTTATGCTCTCTCTAATTTGCTTCCCTTTATCAGCTTGAAAAATTATCTCCAAGCTCTTTATTGTTCCACTCTTTGTGAATTTCCTATCTTCAACTCTAACACCAACTCCCCATACCTCCTCAATCATCCTCGCATTCATATGATTATCAGCCCATACTGACCTACAAATCATCGGCACTTCGCCTAATATACTCTCAATAACAGAATTATATCCACAATGCGTCACATGTACACTAACTGAAGAATGTTCTAGCACTCGCTTTTGCGGTGCCCAAGCAACAAATTTTCCTTTCATTTTCATCCTTTCAATAAATTCATTTGGTAAATGAACTTTGAATTCATCCTTAATAGACCAAAGAAATGGATACCCACTCGCTTCAAGAGCTTCAGCCAATGCTACCAACTCCTCTGGAAGCAATTGTGCACCTGTCCCAAAGTATATATATACAACAGATGCAAGTTTTTTTGCATCAAGCCATGATAGGCACTCTGAATCATCATCGTCCTCACTAGATGATGATTCTGAAAGTTTAAGACTACCCAAAAACAGTAATCTCTTAAACTTGGATTTCAGATAATCTACAAGCATAGTAGGATTGATTTCCTGATAAGAATTCATGATTATGGCAGATGCTTCAGTTATAGATTTAATCATAAATATAGACCGAATTTGTGGTGCTGAATTAAACAAGGGATGATCTGGTTCAATAAAATCTCTACAGGGGAAGTCCAAACAGCACATTGGTGACAAACCTGTAACAATATCCAATATCAGATCTCCTGGTTGGTGACCCTGAGCTTTGTTAACATTGTAGAGCTGCTCAATAAGATCAAGATTAAGATAAGCAGGAAGAGCACAGGGCACAAGTACCTAAAAAGCTATCCAAGGAACATTCATCTGTTGGGCTATTTTGCTAACAGCTAAAGAGAACAAACCATCAGAAATGACACAGGTGATCCTCTTACCAGTCTCCATTTGTGCCACACCCATACTTGCAGTAAAGTTTTCAGGGAACGCATACAGGAAAAACTTGGATTCAATGATCATATCAGAACCTTCATGTACACAGCCATTGTCCATATTGTATGTTCGGACGTTGGCCAGAAAAGGGTGGCCGGAACTTTGAAAAGTTGACAAGATAGAGTTGTTGGATTTTGCTGTGTTAAAGAAGGAAAAGTGGGTTCTTGGAGCTGAAGCTGCTAAACTAAGTGCCAAGTCAAAGAGAACTCTTGGATGACAGGTGAAGGGGAATGCTAGAATGGCAACATGTTGGTCAGCCATTATTGAATAAGCTTTAGAGAGGTTCTGCAGTTTTTGGTGCTGTGATCAACACAGCTACAAAAAGTACAAAATTAAGGAGGATGATGGGGAGATCTCCATTATTCACATCTATCGATATTATTAAAAAATGGTAAACACAACCTGACTGCACCATCATGCATCATGTGAATTGGCAAAGTTAGACTTTACAAACATAAGATAATATAAATAATTTTTTTAAAACTATGATTATTCAAAATTCACTAAATTTTAATTAATTTGGTTTAATTCAGATAAAATTATAAGAATATATATAAAGTTTGAATATAATTAAATTAAATATTAATTTTTTAAGATCTGATGAAGTTTGAATCTTATATATGAAAAAAATAGGTGTTGGGAGAGTTCTGTTCATTTTTTAAATCCACCTGGCTCGATTTCAGAATAGTTGAAATTTCTTATGGTCACCAAATATCAAGAACATCAGATAAAAAATTGCAGTATTAAAGAAGAAAAACTGAGTTTTTGGAGCTTTAGATGCCAAGTTATTCACCAAGTTAAACAGAACAATTGCATGACAGGTAAATGGAAATGTTAAAACTGCTACATGTTGGCCTCCCATGAAGCTTTCTTTCAATGGCCACAGATCAACAATGAAATAAACATACACAGAACAATTACTCTAGAGTAAGAGTTTGTAATATATATAGCTCGGAAAGGCTCAGATCCACAGAACAATTATTGTGTTTATGCATTCTCAAGTAACTAAATATAGCAAAGAGCAGATTTGGAACTAGCTAGTGAGCAGCCAATGAATAATACAATGTTAACTTCTACTTCATAATTAGAACAAAAAAGTCAAACATATTCCTTTTTACTTTCAAATAAATGTGTCTTTTATATATGGTCGGTGTGAGTCTAAAATAATATAGTTGTAGTTAAAGAAAGACTATGTCCTTCCTTTAAAGGATTTGTTTATCCTCTATTAGCATTTTTTTTCTATAATTATTTCTAATATTCGATAGCTGCCAAGACTTTACTTAATTCGAATTTAGCTGGATAGACCTTATAAGGAGATCTCACACATGGTTTTTTATATATAAAACTCTAATTCAATACTTTAGTTAAAAGGAATCAAAGCTTGTTTTGATGATAATGTACTCCAACATTAACTAAGAGAGTCAAACCATTTTTTTTTATAACACTTCAGAAGTAAATTGGTTTACAATAAGCAAGAAAAGTATACATATCACCGATTTATTTCTAACATGATTCATGCTTACAAGTGAAACTAAGAAAAACAAATACATTACCTGCATATAGTCACTTCAAAACTAACGACGAAATCAGAAATGCTATTTTTTGGAGCAAACATCACTCTTTAGAAGAGATCATATGAACCAAAGTCTTAAAATCTCGAGCCGCAACACCATCTAGGTCAGCTGCCTTAACCCAAACTTTCTTCAGGTTTTGGATGCTTTCTCTAATTTCTTCCCTTTATCGTTTTGAAAATTATCTCCAAGCTCTTCATCGTTCCGCTCTTTGTGAATTTCCTATCTTCAACTCTAACACCAATTCTCCACACCTCCTCAACCATCTTCGCATTCATATGATTATCTGCCCACACTGACCTACAATTCATCAACACTTCGCCTAATATGCTCTCAAGAACAGAATTATACCCACAATGCGTCATATATACACCAACTGAATAATGTTTTAGTGCTTGCTTGCGGTGTCCAAGCAACTATTTTTCCTTTCAGTTTCATCCTTTCAATAAATCCATTTGGTAAATGAATCTTGAATTCATCCTTAATAGACCAAAGAACTGGATACCCACTAGCTTCAAGAGCTTTAGCCAATGTTGCTAACTCCTCTTCAGGCAACTCTGTACCTGTCCCAAAGCATATATATACTACAGATGCAGGTTTTTGCCCATCAAGCCATGACAGGCACCCTGAATCATCATCATCTTCTTCATTAGATGATGATTCTGAAAGTTTAAAACTACCCAGAAACAGTATAGTCTTAAACTTGGATTTCAGATAATCTACGAGGACAGTAGGATTAATTTCCTGATAAGAATTCATGACTATAACAGATGCTTCAGATATAGATTTAATCATAAATATAGACCAAAATTCTGGTGCTGGATGAAACAAGGGATGATCCGGTTCAATAAAATCTGTACAGGGGAAATCCAAATAGTTCATTGGTGACAATCGTGGAACAATATCCAACATCAGATCTCCTGGTTGGTGACCTTGAGCTCTATTAACATTGCAGAGCTGCTCAATAAGTTCAAGATTAAGATAAACAGGGAGAGCACTGGGCGCAAGTACCCAAAAAGCTATCCAAGGAACATTCATCTATTGGACTATTTTACTGACCATCAAAGAGAGCAAACCATCAGAAATGACACAAGTGATCCTCTTACCAGTCTGAATTTGAGCTACATCCATACTTGCAGTAAAGTTTTCAGGGAACGCATACATGAAAAACTTGGACTCAATGATCATATCAGAACCTTCAGGTACACAACCATCGTCCATGTTGTACGTTCGGATGTTGGCCCGAAAAGGGTGGCCGGAACTTTGATCAGAAAAAGTTGATAAGATAGAGTTGTTCGATTTTGCAGGTTTAAAGAAGGAAAAGTGGGTTCTTGGAGCTGAAGCTGCCAAGTTAAGTACCAAGTCAAAGAGAACTCTTGGATGACATGTGAAGGGGAATGCCAAAACAGCAACATGTTGGTCAGCCATTATTGGTTAAGCTTTAGAGAGGTTTTGCAGTTTTTGGTGTTGTGATCAACACTGCTACAAAAAGTACAAAATTAACGAGGATGATTAGGAGGTCTCTACTATTCACATCTATCGATATTCTTAGAAAATTGTAGACACAACCTGCCACCAGCAAAGTTAGACTTTACAAACGTAAAGATAATATAAATAATTTTTTTTAAATTACAACTATTTAAAATTGATGAATTTTAATTAATTTAATTTAATTTAAATAAAATTATAAATATATAAAAATAATTTTTAAATATAATTAATTATATGTTATATTTTAAAGTAAAATTTAAATTATACCGTATGTATAATAAAAATAAATATTAAAAATTTTATTTTTATTAACAAGTGTTGGAATTAATCGGTAGATGATTGTTTCCGTTTAAATAAAGTTTCAGATTAAATTTTAGTATATGCAGTCACGTTAACTTAGTTGTTAGAAACCTTTGCCGCTCTTGTGATCCTATTCGGATCGAACTGAACTTGATGTATGAAGTTGTATTGAATTAGTTGTTAGAAAATTTTTATCGTTCATGTGATCTTATCCAAATTAAACTGAATTAGTTAGAATTCAATAAATTTTAAATACCAATAATTTACACTATAAAAAATTATTTTTTTATAAATTCATCTAACTTAAGCTCAAAAATCTGAAAGATAAAATGAAAATAAAAAATTAATTTAATGAAACTGGTTCTAAAATTTTTAGTTTATTCCTATTTACAGTTGCTTCACATTTATTTTTTTTAACAGTACATATGTGAGTCCTCGCACCACGTACTCCATTATCAGTGCCACGTACCTCTACTATATTATTACTAGAAAGACAAGTATTTGAACTACACTTTCACTCTTTTTTTTTAAATAATATAAAAGATATACTTAGCTAATACTGATATTGCTACTCTTGATATGTTATTAAAATGTCCCTCATCTGTATGATAACTCTTTTTCAAAATATTTTGAAATATAAAATTTAATTTTTGTTATTATTAATTTAAAAAAATATTTTTTATTATATAATCCATAGAAACTTATATCATACAACTTCATTATTAATAAAAAATAAACACTTATTATGTAACAACCAACGACTGTCTCCAGCCACAATGTATAATATTGTCCAAAAATGTATAATTTTATATGTGAAAATTTTATTCAATAGTCAATTTTTTTCTCATCCAAAATTATTGAATTTATATTGTATTTAAAAATAAAAAAAAATATTTTTTTATTTTTTATAAATAAAAATTTGATGATAGAATTATTTAGGAATTGTATAATAAAACAATTTATTTTTTTTTAATTTTATAAATCAACAGCTTTTATACTGTTTCTATACTAATAAAAGAAGGGATAAGGTTCATTTATACCCCTAATGTTTTTCCTGAAGTCCAGATAAGCCCCCTATTTTTTTTTTTGGCTCAAATACCTTAGGGTTTCATTAAAACCATGTTTTTTGGCCCCTCTCACCAAACGGATTTCAACTCCGTTAATCATTTGATGACATGGCAAACTTGACCAATTTTGTTTTTCGTTCTTCTTCTCTACCAAACTTCTGCCTTGACCTTCAACACCGTCACCACCACTACCACACCACAGCTCCATCAAATCTATTCCTTGCCTTCCTTTTTTCTCTGAAAAAAAAAACTAGTACTGGGCTCAATTCTGTGCATGCGTGTGTTAGCTTTGGTGAGCTAGCAAAGAAGCATGCTAAACATAGCACTTATGTTCAGAAAATGAACTGCACTCATTTTCAAAAAAAAAAAAAAAAAAAATAGCAACATCACTTAAGAACTAGCATCATACAACAAAGAAGCATGCTAAACATAACAAGCATTATGAGTGTCATACACCAATGTCAAGCAGACCACAAACATAGCAAGATCTACTACATTCGGTGAGTTCACCATCAAATTCATGTATTTATATTTATATCTAACCATCTCTGCAAATAAATAACAAAAATTTTGCTTAATCTTCAGCTGCTCTTGCCTCCAGCTCCAGGTTCGCAGCTCAAGAACCAAGTCTCTAAAAGGCCAAAATTCGCAGCTCCTCCACCACCACCAAATATGGTGCTTCTTCGATCAATAAACAACCAGCAATCAAGTAAAATTCCAGCTCCATCACCAATTAAGCCATAACCAATAAACACACAACACAATAGCAAACATCGAAAAAACAAAAATCAAAACTTTCTTTTTCTATAAGCTCTAAGAGGGATAAAATCAAACAGGTTATATGCAATTAGAAAAAAAAAAAGAAGTAAAGCAGCATTGATAAGAGATGCGGATAAGATTCAAAAAAGAACTCACATCTAATGGAGATGGAGAAAGATAAGAGATGCTCAATTCGCCAAGAAAGAGTTCTTTTTCGTCAGTAATGATGGTTCTAGCATAAGCAATTGCAATTCTCTCTGCTATACCTCCAATCACCCCTCCATGCAATCCATTGAAGATATTCTATAACCCAGAAACGCAAAACAGAGACTGAAGATTTTGCTTCTTCTAGTGGTGATATGCCCTGCTAGTTGAAACAGAGTTCTTCATCATTTTTACCGAACAGCACCATTGACACACCTAAACACCACCACCCTTAAATTAACACCAATGCTACCAATTAATTCATAACCACCATCATCAACAACATAAACAAACAATCAATCAGACATAACACCAATTATTGACCTTAAGATCATTCAAAAAAAGAAAAAGATCAACCAGTAACTGTCACGACCCGAACCTATAGGTCCGTGACCGGCACTAGGGAATGAGAATACTTAAAGTATCCGAAACCCATAGTAAGCCTTAAAAATTTTTCGCGAAATTAAAACATTAAACAATAAACTTAAAATCACCATGCAAAAATATCTCATCAATAACATAACCACTCAGATGCAAAACATAAATATTCCATTCTCGTAAATAAAAGTATTCTTTGAATACAATAATATAATAAATCTAGTTTCAATAAACGACTACTGCGGTGTCTAGAATTTATTTATACAATGCATAATCTAATTTGACATACATAATGCAGCCGGGGTCGAATGAACATGCGCAATGTAGAAGTACTGGAAAACTGACTGTGAGGTCCTGAAAAAAATGTTGAGGGGGATCAGACCTCACTGAGTGAATCAACTCTATGAAATGCATGCTGATTTTAAAACATTTATTAAAATCATTTTCTAAAACATTTAAAATAAAATAGATATTACTTTTGAAAAATTCTTTAAATCAATTAAATAAGGAAAACTTTGAATAAAATCATATAGTAAAATTCCTTTATTGAAAAAGTGGTAGAACTCCTAATCCTCGAAATTCTAAAAGTCATTTGACTTTCTCTTAAATCCAATTGACTTTCGGTCATAGAGAGCAAAACATCAACCAGGGACCAGCCACAGTCTGTCTCTTATTCCAATCGACTGTCGATCCCAGAGAGCAAAGCATCAACCAGGGACCAGCCACAGTCTAATTTTATTTCTAAGTGTTATCTGGTGCCCAGAGAGCAAAGCATCAATCAGGGTCCAATCAGTAACATTTATCCTAATCAACCAATACACATAAAACATAATGCATTCATCCATTCAGATCACTACTGTTGCGCAACAGTCCTGGTGATACCCACCAGGTAGCATGTTCTACCAGTCTCGAAAACATAAATAATTCATAAATAAAAACTTAAGTAATTTATAAATCATAATTTAACAA
>CATIWK010075908.1:0-11821 GCA_949634005.1 Mallotus japonicus
CCAACCGAGATCCAAAATTCACAACATTAATAAAATAGTACAGTTTTCATTAAAATCACCAATATTATGTAAAAATACATTTAACTATCATAATTCAATTTATTTTCGAAATAAAACATAAAAGAATATTTATTTTTTTCAAAATAGGCAATAGAATTTAAAATTCATAAATAAATTCAATTAATAAACCCACTTTCCAATTTAAACATTTTTATTTAACATCATTCATAAATAAACATTTAATTTACTCAATTATATAATAAAATAACCAAAAGCTCATTTTAACATAAAAATCATAAATAAATTCATTACTTACATTTTTTTTTTCTAAAATTACAAATAATTAGTTAAAATTAGGAAATAAATCCTAAAATCATTTTATTAGTATTTATTATCCAAAATCTATTTAAACTTAATAATTAACAATAATTTACTTAAAATAGTAAAAATTACAAATTTATAATTATTTAACATAATAATATCTATACTAAAATTATTATCTATAAAAATTCCGAAAATTCATAAAAATATATTCTAACACTAAATATAATTAAATAAATCAATAAATCAAATAATACAACATTTATATACATTATACATATTTCCGGAAATAAATCTAAAATTAACAAAATATACCAAAAATCACAACTTAATTAATAAAATTAATTTATACAATTTAATAATTAAAAACATCATTAAATATACTAATCAACCATAAATCAACCTAACTAAACTAGAAAAACAACCAAAACTACTAACAACACATTTACCTCGATTCAAGTCGATCCGGGAGGAGATCGACAAAACCGATAGAAAATTATCGAAGATGGGATGGAGAGGAATCCACAAACATCGGCGGTGTGACCAACAGCCACCGGAGTCAACGCCGGCAAGCTTCCAAAGCTCCGGTCAACACACCCGAGAGAGAGAGAGGAAGAGAGAAATGGTGGTGCAAGCGAGCTGGCAGGAGGACGACGTGGTGGTGATGAGCTGGTGATGGTGGTTGTGCTGGTGGTGACGGTGGTGGCTGGAAGGCTGATGGTGGTGGTTCGTCGATGGCCAAAAACAAGGAAAGAAAATATGAAGAAGAAGTAAAATGAATGGCCACTGTCATTTTTAAAAAAAATTTCACGTTTTATTTTTTTTTTTCTGAAAAGTTAAAAAGTAAAGTACAACTTATATTAATATAAAAATAATAATATCTCTTTCTCAATTATTCTGACCACACACACACACATATATATATATATAATTTTAGACTCCCAAATATAATTTTTCTCTACAAAATACATACATACATACATACATACGTATATATATATATATATATATATATATATATATATATATATATATATATAATTAAATAAAATTACACAACTAATAACATTAACATTAAATAATATATGATATAATAAAATTAAGCTTTAATTTGAATTTAATAATAAAGCCAAATAATATTAAAATAAATAATACACTAAAATTTATTAAATTCACAAATACTAGATATCACATTTTGATACAATAATAAAATAATATAGAATAAAAATAAAATATTTATTAACACTACAAATCTCGATATTTAAATTTTCATAATTTAATTTATAAAAATCCAGGTTATTACAAGGATTCTTAGAATCTTATTGTTTACTTCTTCCTTGGTAAAGTGTTTACCAAGTTTCTTGAGAGTGGTAACAAGAGCATTGATGCGGTTTGTCATTTCGGTGATTGATTCTTGAGGCTTCATTTTGAAGAGTTCATACTCATACATGTGGAGTTGAACCTTTTTGTTCTAACTTGCACATTGCCTTCATAGTGGTTTTCTAAAGTTTCCCACATTTCCTTGGCTGAAGTACAATGTTGAAGCTTTCCTCCTTCTTCTCTTGACATGGAAGAGACTAGAGTGATCATAGCCTTTTTATTTTTATGATTTCCTTCTTGTTGAATGGTGTTCCAATCATCTCTAGGAACTTCAGTAATCACACCATCAATTGTAGCTTTGGGTGGTTCCCAACCTTTTTGGACAATGTCCTAAAGTTTGATAGAATCACAATCTAGATAAAGCTCCATTTTGTACTTCCAATGAGAATAATCACTAACATCAAAGAATGGTCTAAGAGAAGAGATTTTTTGATATTCACTCCCCATGATCTTGTATTCTAGCAATGAATAAGGCTATTGAATAATTATCGAAATTAAATTGATTTAAATAAGAATTGAAAAGAATGTTGAGAGGGAAGAATGATGAACACAATGATTTAAGGAGTTCGGATTCTCAGCAATCCTACGTCTCCACCTAACTTATCCCCAAGTTAGGATTTTCAATCACCCATAATCTTATTCACAAGATTGAGATTACATAAGAGTTTAAGGCTCACTCTTACAACCTTACAAATAAGAGTTTCTTGGCTCACTTTAAAACCAAATCCTAAGTGTTTTGATGGCTAAACACTTAAACCAATTCTTTAGAATAGAATCTCACTTCCCTTCTAATCTATCCCAATACTTAGATGAAATAGAAATTATTTTTCTAACACACAACCAACTCTTACAAGAGTTAATGAAACTAAGAATGAATAACTTGAAAGTTTGAGAGCTTTAATGAATATTAAGATAGAGAATTTTAATAATCAAGTTTCTTAACATCAATTGAGCTCTAGGAGGTGTTTATATATATAAACACTCAAAAATATGGTTGTTGGATGTATCAAACATGTCTCCAACGTCTATATTTGATTTTTGAGTAATCTTGGACTTTTTGCAGCTAAAACGCCGCTCACGATCGTGAGGAGCAATCCTTGGCTCGTGAGCATAAAAAATATAGCCGTTGTGTTTGAAAAAATTCGTTGGAAGCTGTCAAGACCCTCGCTCATAATTTGAATAGTGCTCGTGAGCAGCAGGAGCTAGTGAGCAACGCAGATCCTTGGCTTCATTTTGCAATTCTGCTCGTGACCAGCTCGTGAGGAGGCACCTGTAAGTTCAAAAATGTGTCTCTTTGACTCCTACATGCTTTGGATACTTTGAGTATATTTTAGGGATAATATACTTCACCGAAATACAGTATAAGGACTGTATTTCATATTTTTGAACCAGAACGAATAATCTTGATAAAAAATTAGTTCCTACATACTTGAATGAAAATCAAAGATTGTCAAAGATCAAAATTAGGAGTTTGATCATGCAAATGGTCAACACAATTCAATTCAGAGTGGACAATTTGGAGGCTGACCCGCCTGTGTGCTTCTTCACATACGACCGTGCTTGATTGTGTTCATTTCATTCATGGAGTTATGCACGGCCATGTGTCATTCTAAACACAGTCATGTTTGACGAAGGGTTTTTGGATGTGTTTTATTCAGCCATCTTGAACACTTATTTGTTTATTATTTTACCCTTGTTTAACCAACAATATAAATACTTTGTTTAGGGCTATAAAACATAATGAACTTGGTTGAATCATCTGATTATTGAGAGTTTTTCTCTAAAATCTTTGCTTTCTTTGTGTTTTTCAATAACTAAAATTCAGACTTATCAAGGGATTAATTAAACCTTATGGCATCTTTAAGGGTTGGGGTTTTAAGTATTTAGTTTCCTTAGGGTTCTAATTCTGATCATTTGACTTTTTATCTAGCGATCTTTGATGATTATCAAATTGATTTTAGGGGTTTACAAGTTCATTGCTTGTGAGTCCATATAACCAAAGGGTTTAGAAGCATGATTCCTGTAGGTTCTTATATTAGAAATTGAAAACATTGAAAAAGTTTGCTATAATTGTTCATTGAATGGGTGATTATTATTGATGAATGATTTATGTTGAGTTCTATCTCTTTTCTTCCTCTATTGCTCTACTACCTTTTATAGACCAATTTCATTAGCTTTAATTAATGTCAACTTCAGTTTCTTTACTTGCAGCCAACTCCTTAAACTCCTCAAGTTTCAATGTAAAATTTCAGAAATTTCTACTTCCTGAATGCATCAACTCTTTGGCATGTTCTAGAATACTCAAGTGTCTTCTTCTTTCTTTCTCAAGACTCACTTTTTATGGTTGGGTTTCTTACTTGATTATATGTTTACGGGATCAATTAGGCTTCAATATAATTAAATCCAAAAAATTATATTTTGGGCTCAAACAATGCCTCCACATATAATTAGTTTGTGGTCAAGTCCATAACTAATTATATGGATACATGTCATAAAACTCTTCCTCTTTTACCATCTTTTTTTAATTTCAAAAAACTCATTTTCTACACCAAAAATTCCTCTTTTTCTCTTTCAAAGTGCCAACAAATTCATCTTTCAAATTTAATTTTTTTAAAAAATTAACTTTACACATAACTTAATTAAAAAAAAAATCAAAACACCCATATCAATCTCTCAAAGATTTCAACATCATATGACATTTTCTTTAAGGTAGGTGTTAATTTTTTTAACACCCATATATTTTCTTTAAAATAGCTCACTAACTCTTCGTCAAAGTTTAAATTCTTTAATAAAATCATTTACCCATCACACAATATCTCAAAAATCAAAACACCCATGTCAAATTTTCAAGTTCTTCAAGATACCAAGAACCCAAGGAAAGCATAAATTTCAATTTTTTTAATTTCAAAATACCCTTTTAACTTTCTTCTTTCAAATTGGCTACAAAACTTATTTTCAAATTTAAATTTCTCATGAAATTTACTTTACTCATAGTCTTGTCTTTCAAAAAATCACAACACCCATTCAATTCTTTATAATTTATCAACACTCATTACATATTCTTCTCAATGCCTTTTTTATTTTATTTTTCTTAAGGCCTTCTCTTCAAAATAGCTCAAAATTCTTTTTTCAAATCTCAAATTCTCACCAAATTTACTTTACCTATAACTTAATTTATCTAAAAATCACAATATCAAAATCAATTTTTTTCAAGACGATAAAAAGTTTTCTAATTTTTACCCACCAAATCACTATATTTTCTTATATTTTCTCTTTAACACAGTTGGCCATCATCAACTTGCTACCATCTATCACCGAGCCAATGTTTTTCCGCTTGCTACTAAACTCGCAACACACAACCAGTAGCCTCAAGAAACAATGCCTTCATTTCACATGGTCCTCACTTTGCATACTGCTGCCACTATTACCTTCACACGTCCTCAAGATAATGACGTACCAACAACAGCTTGAAGGCCCATCTCTCCTCTCTTGTATAATACCTAGGTCAATCCTCGCCTGTGGCTCACACTCAAGACGTAATTATAAGTGACCCCAAACAAACTGCTACTGTCAGTACTGCTCTTATCATCGCACCACCACCATAATCCAAGTCGTCCATGTCCCTACTACCTCCAACAATAATTTCAAAGCAATTCCTCAAGCTAAATCAATAATTAACTAGGCTAAACTCAATTTTAGAATATGTTTTAAAATAGGTAAGCCTCAAACCTTCAATTATTGTATTTATGTTGAGATCTATTGAAGATTTTGTAGAATTTAGTTGAATGGTATTGATGCTTTGAATTTGAGCTTGACACTTGAAGCATCAGATTGTTATTTGTGCTTCTATGGATTGATATTGTGTTTTTAGATTGATTATTGACAATTATTGAGTTGTGATTAGTTGTTGTTGTGAAAATGTTTAATAAGGAACTATAGACTTTTCTGTTGAATTTACTGTCATTTTCATGTTTGAGGAATTATTGATTTAATTGAAAATTTCCTAAGAAAGTATGAATTAGGACTAAAATTACTTGAAGAATTGCTAATTAGCTGAGATTTAGGAATTCTTCCAATGTTGGATTGATGAAAATAAATTAAAATAAGCAACTAATTCCTCAGCTAAATTTGCATTGTTCCTCAAGCACTTGCATCTCATTTTTGACATAATTCTTGCTTAATTGTCAAATTTATTAGTTTTATGCATTAACAATTTCATTCATGCATTACAAATTGGATTTCCTTAGACAAAGATATGAGCTTTAAATCCATTTTAGCAATAAATTGCCCAAATAGTTCTTTTATGTATTATTTCCCTGAAGATGAATTTTAATTTAAATTGGCAATGATGTTAAAAATTCTAACTGAGCAAGATTAATAAGCCAAAATATATTTCAGCTTGAATTTTGAAGTTTTGTCCTGTGAATTTAGCTTAAGCAACCATTTTTCAAAAAAAATTTGATTTAAATGCCTTTATATATATCTTTTAGCCAATTTGATTTCCAAATATTTTGGAATTATTTTCAAATAATTAGCAAAATCAAGTATTACTTATAGCTTAATTCCTCAAGTAAAAATTCCAAATGTTGTCATGTAACTACTTGCTTCATGCTTCTTTGCCATGTTTTATCAAGGCAAATTAACAAATAATTTTCCTTTTAATTATCTTGATAACCAAAAGCATAGCCGCAACTATTTTGCCATTCTCATTTAATAAATTTCCTAAGGAATTTGATGAATTTTATTCAATTTTAATAGTGATCATGGCAATTATTTATTTTCACAAAGTGTTTACACCATATTCCATATCCAAGAAATTATTTTGGTAAAAATAAAAAATTTGCTCGTTGTTTCAAAATTCTTTTCAAAATATTATTCAAACAGTATTTGTCCATTAATTTTGGCCAAACAATTTATTGGAATCATCTTTATGCTTCAGGCTCATTTTTTTTTTTTTGAAATTCTACATTTTATATGATTTCAACAATATTAGCCAAAATCATTTTGCAATATGCCCTATGACATTGTGCTTGTGCCATTTAGTTCTAGCTTGAATTGAATTTTGAATGTGCAGATGAAACTCTTTCAAATTTCGTTAACCTTTTTATAATGTGTAGACATGGGTAGTTGTCGTCCATTATTTCCACCTTCTACTTTTGCACTGTCACAACCACCACCGGCTATAGCCACTGCATCATCACACCACCATCGGTTCTTGCTTCTTAGCCCGATTCATTGCTGACACCCATCGGCGATGATGTTCATTCCCTCATTACTCCTTCCCCCTGTTCTCAGCCTTTAGCTTCCACTTCTCATCCCCTCCAGCTGACAGTCTTTGTAGCCTTTGCAAAGTCTGGAAACACAATTATCCGAACACAAATCAATTTCAGCAGTAACAAGTAAGTTCAAAATTTTCAACAGTTTTTTAATTTATATAATAAATTTTATTGATGTATGTGTTCACAGAATATTGACGTTCTTGTTTATTTTCTTAACAGGTTTAGTCTGAATAGTCATTTTGTGAGTACGTACATTACACAGAAGATACATCAGAGGCAATACAAGGATATGTACACATAGAGTGATGTGAAGAACTTCTATAGGGAGGAGTAGAGGAGCAGCAAACTTAAATACTTCAACGTGAGCATAAGTGGAAGGAGTAGCGTGAGAGAGAGTAGAGGGAGATGGAGGCTAAGTGTGAGCGAGTCTTTAAACAGCTTGAGCAACTTGAGTAGGAGCAAGAGGCGCCGTATTCAGTAAGAGTGGAGGACGATGATGAGACGTAGACAAGTTGGGCTTCCGCTTGATGGATCGTTATCATTTGGTGTTGTACCTGACAATTCGAGGAAGATGAACTTCCTCCGACTGATCCATCAGCTTCGTGATACTTTCATGATCCCGTATTTTTCTTTTCGAGTAACTATTGATGTATTTATATATGTATATTAATATTTGTTGGATTATATATATATTTTAAAATTTACTATTCTTTATTCATTTATCATAAATAGTTTTATTTTTTTATTTATAATATAAATTTCATCTAATAATTACAAAAAAAGCAGTACTAAAAATTAAAATTTAAAACATTTGCGATGAATATAGCCATTGCTAATCTTCTGCAAATTTTAATAATTTCTTTTTTTAAATATATAATATTAACAACGAAGTAAACAATTTGTCGCTACATTGTCTCCAATTAGCAACAGATATTAGATATTAATGGACCGAAATATAATGAGGATTGTACACCATCATTAAAACAATCCGTCATTAAAATTTGCAACAGATTAACGTATCTGTCGTAATTCGATTAGCAACCTAAATTTTACCTATAGCTTTGCCTGTTTCTAATTCATCACAAAACGTTATTAGAGACGGATTTTATACTGTTGCTAATCCTTCTTTTTTTTAGTGTAAATTAAATGATGATGTATATAGTATAGCATAAAAATCTTTACTCCAAACTAAATCTCAGTACGCCATGAAATGTTTTCAATTAACAAATACATAATATGAAAGAATGATGTCAATTAACAATTTATCTTGTCAGTATGATGATCGACATATTTGTGAGTGACAAAAAAAAAATTGTCAATTAACAATTATGCTCTATTTAATTAAAAAAAGAAAACACATAATAAGTATGCAACACAATCACAAATATCAATTTCCAATAGTCAAAATTTTATTATCCCAAAAAATATTCATATACAAACTTATTTTGTTTCGTTCACCCAATAATTAAAAATCAATTAATCCAAAAAGCAAGCAATAAGAGTAGAAATATGGTGTAATGGGAGACAAGGTAGAAAGAGTAGGGATTTTGGGATATTATTTTTAATCTCTATTTTCACATCTTTCAATTATTATTATTTTATAAAATGTTCTCCCCATAATAATTTATTTACCAATTTTCCTCGAGATGTTAAAAAATTATAGAAAATTAAATAAAAAGATCTTCTGATGGGTGGAGAAGTCAACAGTCAAATATTTGCATTACTGTGTGTCTCTCACACAGAACACACATACACCACACTTTTTTTTTTTTTTTTTTGAAAATACATACACCACACTTACTCCCTACCACATTACATTCTCCAAAATCTCTTCATTTCATCAGGCACTATGATAGTAAAGATAGAGTTGTGTTAACAATATCAATGTGTAATAATAGTGAACGAGATATTATAAATTTAAATTTTATTTTTAGTTATTATTATTTTTGATTTAATAGAGATTTAATATGTTAGAATCTACATAATAGGAATAATAATTTGTTATCACTTAATATAAAAATAATAAACTCATATCAATATTGATAAATGATAGTAAATAAAATATAAAATTAATATTTTTGTAAATGGAAATATCAATTAAATCACTCATGATCAACATTCTATATTATTATTCACATCCTTAAAAAAATATTGTATTGTGCCATTTAATTGGATGTTAGGCTGATTTGTAATTTTATTTTGCTCAACGGTGCACCTCATATTTGAGGCACAAAAGCTAGTGCGTGTATATACACATTTATTGAACACACTACACGTCTTTTAATTTGCCGCCTTCCTGGCCATCCGATGGTGTGACTGGTTGGTCCGTTGACTTTGATCAACTTGTGGTTATATAGATTTTAATTTCATTGATTCATGTATATATACACTTTGTATCATAGCCTCCTAACCGCCCTTACCACTTGGTTCAAGTGGTAAGGGTTGAACCCATGACCTCTAAGGTCATGGGTTACGCCTCTAGGAAAAAAATCTGGTTTGAGCTATCCGTCTTAAGCTGGCTAATTCCAACCACGAGATAGATTCTCTGGTAAGGTGGAAGTTCAAATCCCCCTCCCCCCTCTACCGATCAAAATGTAATTATTGTCCAAAAAAAAAATCATAACCTCTAACCGATTGATTAGATGACTAGTCAATCTGTTGACTTTGAATTATTTATGCATTTATATGTAATTTTGCCCCATGTTATAGAATCTCCATTATATATATATAAGTTTGAATTTTAAAATTTTAATTATAATAATGATATATGATGATAAACTTTGAAGTCCCATGAAATGGCTACACCGAATTCTGCTAATTAGTAAATGTGGTGACTTTCAAACTTAATATATCCCGGTTTTTTTTTTTTTTTTTTTTTTACTAACAGCTTGTGACTGATGGTAGTTAAAAAAAAAAAAATTGCTTTAATTGTTTATAGTGTAATTTTATTGGATTGTTACAAGCCACCCGATCATCTCTTGTGGGCTGGTCCGTTGGCATATATGAAAATTAATTAATTAAATTCAACATAAATGTGAAAGACTATAGCATATATTGTTTTATATAGTATGATTCATGATGATACTATTTATATATTTGATGGCATACGTCAGTGTTGGGATTGTAGCCATCCGATGGAATGACCGGTCGGTCCATTGACCAACGAAAGTGGTCACAAAGCAACACGTGACGTATCTTAAAGTAGACAAAAAGTAGGTAAGAGAAGTAGACAACGGTGACATTGGCGGGCCAGGTGCACGTGGCAAAAGTGGAAACATCGTTGGTGGATGTCTATATGATGACGTGGCAATGACTTAAGCTTGAGAGCTCTGTTACCCACCCTTTTATCTCCCATGGGCAATTTCGGAGGGTTTGATTTAGCAGGTCGCAATCGACATCAATTTAAGTGTTTTGTAAAGATAGTTTATTTTATTTAAAATAGCTGTCGATTTGATTAGTTTTATTTTGGATTTTTTAATTAATATTTTATAGTTCATAATAAAATAAATATTATTATAAATTATAATTAAATAATTATAATATTTATACCTATAATTATTTTTTAAAATTTTACTAAATACTTCATATTTATCAGCTAAACGGTTATTCGTTATTCGTTATCCGCAACCACTATCAACTATCAGCTACTGTAAACAGCTAAATCAGATAGGTCCGAAGGCTGTGAGTCGGGCAGTCAACTGATTCTAGTTGAATTTTAACTAATTTAAAATTAATTTTATTTATTATCAACTTAAATTTAAATTACAATTTTATTATATTGTTTAGAATTCATAAGTTAAATATCAATTAATTTTAATTTTATTTATTTATTTACAATTTAGATTTTTCTAAAAAATATATAATATTAATAATATGACATTATGATTTATTAATTAATTTAATATCCCTATTTAATTATTACATTTATATATATTATAATTTATTTAACTATATCAGGTTTATAATATTAAATTGTTATATAAAAAAATAACATTTTTACTATATAAATGAATTTTATTTGATTAAATAATAATAATAATAATAATAATAATAATAATAATAATAATGATGATGATGATGATGATGATGATGATAATGATGATGATGATGATGATCATAATAATAATAATAATAATAATAATAATAATAATAATGATGATGATGATCATAATAATAATAATAATATTTTCAAATAATAATAATAATAATAATAATAATAATAATAATAATAATAAAGTATATATTTAATAATTTATTTACTATCACAAGTGTAAAAAAAAAATTTATTCACGTACGAAGCACGTGGTTATTTATTTAGTAAATTAAAAAGGAGGCCCGAGCTTATAATTCTTGCATATCGGGTATAAAATTTTTTAGGTCATTTAATTTTTTTGAATATTTAAAATTTTAACTAAATAAGATTAATTTTATCACAAATCATAATTAAATTAATTAATTAACTTAAATATGATAACAATAATTAACCAATCATTTAGAATTGGCCTTCTATACACAAAAAATTATAATCAATTTATATAATTATGAACTTATTTAATATAAATTGTAAAAATTAAAAAAATTGGATACTAATAATATAATTAGTCCATTTAAAATTATAGTTAAAAATGAAATTAAATAAAAATATAAAAATAAATTATTTGTTGTTACTAATAAAAATAAATAAAACCAATATATATATATATATATATATATATATATTGAACATTATTAAAATAAAATAAAATAAAATAATTAAGTTGTTATTATTTAAAATAAAAATAAAGTAAATATATTAAATTTATTTTTAGGTTTACCTAAAAGAGTTAAAAGAAAAATGCAAT
>CATIWK010075964.1:0-26792 GCA_949634005.1 Mallotus japonicus
AAAATGCAAATGACACCCTCCCCCACACTTATCATTGTCATTGTCCTCAATGACTTAAACAAAAAAGAATAAAGAAATCACAAAATAACTAGAACAATAAACAAAACATAAAGGAGAAGAAAAGAATACTTCCCTGGATAGGTATCCACATGAGTGTGCTGTGCATGTGTGATAGATCACGCCAAGAGATGCTGCGTGAGGCGTAACTGTGCACGGTTGTGTGCAGACTATGTCGCAAAGTGTGCAACCTTCTATCCAGATTAATTTCGATGGTTTTACACATAACACGGGTATGTTCTGGGTGTGTTTGAAACTATGCCGTAAATGTCATCCCGTCACACAGTCATGTGGTGACCGTGCGTAAAAGTGTGCAACTTTTTGGACAACTTTTTTTTAATGTAAAATGCAATAACACAACCATGTGCTACCCGTGCAAGAAAATGTGCATGCTTGCCAAGACAATTGATCCTTAGCTTTTTCATCTTCCCACTTTGCTCATGATGAACCTAAAATAAAAGCATTAAAAACTAAGATAAATAAGCAAAAATAAAGCAAAAAAACAAGAATTAAGTAAGAAAATATTGGATTGCCTCCCAATTAGCGCTAGTTTAAGGTCATTAGCTTGACCAAATTCCCATGTGATCGTTAGGGGGGATTAATTAAAGAATAATCCTCCCCCACTTGAGCTCTCTTACTTGACATTCAAAAAGAAGAAGAGAAATTCTTAAAATTTAGATCCTTTATAGCACTTTTAATTCGTCACTCTTTAGTATCTTTTTTTAAAGGTCCCTTTTTCTTCTTAACTTTCTTGGTTGCTTTCACCTCCTTGGTATCATGAATGAGGTATGTTTTAGGTGGCTCTTTGGGAACTTGTGGAAGAATGGCTTTAGCATAAACTTCAACTGCATCTACTCGAAAATAAAAGGTCAACGATGAGGATTGGGTTGGCTTCTTGAAGACATCAAACTCTACTTTTTCTTCTCCAATCTCTAGAGAAATTTTTCCACGTTTGACATCAATAATTGCACCGGCGGTAGCAAGGAAAGGACGCCCTAAAATGATTGGAATTTAAAGGTCCTCTTCCATCTCTAGAATGATAAAATCGCCTAGCACATAATAGTCTCCAACTTTAACAGGCACATCTTCTAAGATTCCATAAGGATAGATAATGGACCTATCCGCTAGCTGTAGTGACACCGTTGTTGGTTGTCGCTCACCAATGTTTAAGCGCCTACAAAAAGAAAGAGGCATTATGCTTACACTTGCACCTAAATCACATAAAGACTTACTTATAAACTCATTCCCAATAGTGCATGGAATAGTGATACTCCCTGGATCCTTAAGCTTTTGCGGAAGCTTATTTTGAATTACTGCACTGTACTCCTCATTGATAGGAATGGTTTCATGATCCTCCCACTTTCGCTTGTGTGAAATAATGTCTTTTATGAACTTGGCATAGGCGGGCATCGTGTTGATCACATCCAAAATTGGTATGTTCAATTTAAGCTGTTGGAATGCCTTTAAAAACTTCCCAAAATGCTTGTCATGTTTGTCATGTTTGCTCCTTTGTTGCCTTTAAGGGAAGAGGAGTGGTGGAACGATAGTTTTAGGCACCTCTTCTTTCTTTGATTCCTTTTCTTCAATGTACTCCTCTGTCTATTTTTCTTTTTTGAAAATATCCTTTGCAACCTCTTCTTTTTCCTTTTTAATTCCTACCTCAGGTAGTTACTTTCCACTATGAAGCATTATTGCATTCACTTGCTCTCTTGGGTTCTCGGGTTGACTAGGAAGTTTACTCGGTTGTCGAAAATTAGAGGCACTAGCTTGTGAAGCAATTTGATTCTCTAACATCTTTCCATATGCAAAGAGTTTATTAATTTGAGATGCTTGGGATGCAAATTAGGATGCAACTTGAGATGTTAGATTCATGATTGCATCCTCTTGGTTCTTTTGATACTTCTCTTGATTTCTTAGCAAATTTTCCATCATGTTTTCAAGATCAAGCTTGGTCTCACTTTGTTGATGGAAAGTATTCTTTTGTTGGAATCCAGGTGGTGGCTGCTTGAATCCTTGGTTGGTGTTTTACACCCCTCCTTGATTAGACTATGAAAAGTTTGGGTGATTAAGCCATCTCGGATTGTATATGTTAGAGTAGGGATTCCCTTGACCTCCTTGAAAATTGTTTAGAGCATTAAGTTGCTCTATTGAATGGTCTTGAGAAGAAAAACCCCTTTGGTACTCCATAGATGAGTGACTTCCTCCATAATATTCACAAGAATAAATCGACATTGGATTAGATACCTTGGTTGAAGCCTCTAGTTTCTTTGTGAGCATGTCAATTTTTGCATTTAGATGGTTCCAACCATCCACCTCATGCATTCCTGCAACTCTCTTTGGTGCGCTCCTTTCTCCTTGCCATTGATAATTATTGGATGCCATAGTCTCAAGTAGGTTGTATGCATCATCGGGTGTCTTGCTCATGAAAGAGCCTTGAGCTGTAGCATCAATGGTGATCCTCATTGGTTCGGTGAATCCTTGGTAGAAAGTCTGAATGAGCAGCCATTATGGGACTCCATAGTGTGGGCATTGACATTGCAAGTCCTTGAATCACTCCCATGCCTCATACAAAGATTCACCATTATATTGAGTGAAGCTTGTAATTTCTTATCTGAATTTCGATGTCTTGCCTGGTGGAAAATATTTGCCCAAGAATACTTTTGATAACAAATCCCAAGAGGTGATAGACTATGGTGCTAGAGAGTGCAACCACAACTTAGCTTTATCCCTAAAAAAAAAAGGGAATAACCTAAGCTTTATTGCATTAGGACTAACCCCATTCATCTTGAATGTATCACAAATCTCCAAGAATTGAGCTAAATGGGCGTTAGGATCTCTACTAGGTAGACCTCCAAATTGAAATTATGAAACCATCTCAATAATTACTGGTTTGATCTCGAAGGTGTTAGCTTCAATTGTTGGCCTCACAATACTATTATGGGTATCTCTTGGATTTAGTATTGTGTACTCTTGAAGAGCACGATTTGCAGTTTACTGTGCCACTTGATTTTCAGCCATTGCTTGCTTGTCTTTTGTGCGCTTTTCCTTTTGGTTCTTTTTGCACAATTTCTCAATTTTAGGATTGATTTTCTCTAAGTTTATTACTTGAGATCGAGTGTTCATAAACTAGCAAAGTACCTGAAAAATCAATAAACAAAGCAAGTAAGATAAAGAAGAAAAATACTAGTCTAAGAAAAGTAAAAATTATATTAATATCAATATTGCCAATCCCCAGCAACGGCACCAAAAACTTGTTGAGTTCAAAACCCGCAAGCACACGGATCGTGAATTACAGTATAAAGAGTTATCATTCCCACGAGGATTGTATATTGAGTACTAATATCTCTACTTATGATCTTAGCTAGTAAACTAAATAAGAGTGAATCCTGTAATAAAATCAACAAACAATCTAAATTAAATTGTAATCAAATGATAAAGAGCTTAGAGCTTAGGTTTAGTTTCACTATTCCAATCAGATCATGAACACATTAACAAACAAAAGGCATTGATTTCAGTTAAAGGTAATTGTTCTAAAATACCTAAAGACTCTCTCGAGCTCGATTAAGCATGCTAAGATTAAGATTTAACCTACTCTCGTGATTAAGAAATTAATCAAAACTCATTAAGATCTTTAACAATTATTTTACCCTTAAAGAGCTCGCCTACTCTCGTGGTCGAGTGGTCTAAGTCCCATGAGTCATAAGCTAATAAATTATCCTAACTCTCATTGGTGAATCTACCCAAAAACATGCAAACAAGCTGGCCAAGAATGAAAGCATACATTAAGTACAACTCATAGAATTAACTAAAAAATCAAATCAAATAATAAAACTTGTGTTCATTCACATCATGAAATAGCTACTCCTAACCTAAACCCTAATAGAAATTTAGCCACGCATAATTGTGGCAAAGAACACAAACATAATTAGAGAAAATAGAGAAGAAGAAGAAAGTATGAATAAATCTCTTTAATTTCGTGACTCCTCTTCAATCTTTGTTTTGCACTTGTTTGTCACTTCTTCTTGATGACCAAAGATTTCCCCAAATACCTCTTAGCATCCCCTTTTATAGGAAAACCTGATAGGAGACCTTTTAGCCCTTCAATTCCTCTTCCTTTCTTACTTAGGAAATGTCTCCTTTTCTTCGACACACCCACCACACGGCCGTGTTGAGCTGTCACGTTAAACTTTCCGGCACTTTTTTAAGCACAACCATGCTCGAGTTTAAGTTCAGATTCCAGAAGGTTACACAAGCTATAACACGGCCATGTCTAAAACCATGTTGTACTTTCAAAACTTCTTCAATTTGAACAGAAAGATGCACCAGCAGCAACACACCCGTGTTGCACCTGTGTGACATGAAGCTTGCATTCTAGATGTTTGCACAAGCAACGACACAGGTGTGTGTCAAACCATGTCTTCCTTTTTCCTTGCTCAATATGGAATTCTTTCTAAATCTCTTACAAAAAGGGAAAAATTAATTAGGTACTTAAACAAAACTCCTAATTTGACTAGAATTAAATCAAAAACAATAGAATCCTAAATAGAATAGAAAACTATAATATTTCTCAATTAAGCTCAAATTCTACCCAAATTAAACCAACTTATTATTCAAAATCCATTAATATTCAACTTTAAACATATGTAAATATTACACATATCACGGCATCCGATAGTAACCCGCTCTCAGCATGGGATCTCCAAACCAAATCCTAAGTATGCTCTTATGACCATTCATCATGATATTCCTCGCATACCACGCTTAAAGCAGCTCTACAACATGATGGTTGGAAAGTAGCAATGCAAGAGGAGATGGTGGCTCTTCATCCCAATCAGACCTGGGTGCTTGTTCCTCGTCAACCTGACATGTATGTTATTGGGTCCAAGTGGGTTCTCAAGCCAAAACTCAAACCAGATGGAACCCTTGATCGTCTCAAAGCCCAACTTGTCACCAAAGGTTATCATCAAATAAAATGGTATAGATTACATTGATACTTTTTCTCTTGTTATCAAACTAGGTACAATTCGACTTGTACTCAATCTTGCTTTAGTTAGTCATTGGGATATTCGGCAACTAGATGTCAAAAATGTATTCCTTCATGGGATACTTACTGAAGATATCTATATGGAACAGCCTCCAGACATGATTGATCCTCAATTCCCAAATCATGTGTGCAAACTTCAGCAAGCTCTTTACGGTTTGAAATAGGCACCCCGTGCTTGGTTTGATCGCCTTAGTGCTTTTCTCTTACAATATGGGTTCTTTTATAGTCTTGCAGATCCATCATTGTTTATTTTACACTCTTCTCATGGGACTTTAATACTTCTTTTGTATGTTGATGATATGTTTGTTATATGTTCGAATTTACAACTTCTAGCTCAATTCATTCAGCTTTTTCATATTGAGTTTTCTATGAAGGATCTTGGTCCAATTTATCACTTTCTTAGCATCGAGATCACTCCTACCTCTGACGACCTGCACTTATCTCAGACTCACTATGTTGTTACTATCCTTGAAAAGGCTGAGATGGTGGATTGTAAGCCTATGAACATACCTCTTGAAGCCAAAACAAAAGGCTTGGACAACAATACCTTGCTTGATGATCCAACTCTCTATCGAGGCATAGTCGGTGCATTACAGTATCTCAACCTGACTCGGCCTGATCTTGCATATAGTGTTAACTTTGTTTCACAATTTATGCATGCTCCGACTCCTTCACATCTCAAGATGGGTCGGTGAATCTTGCGTTATGTTAAAGGGGCTATCCATCTTGGTCTTGATTTTACCTCTAACACTACGCTTGATCTCTATGCTTTCTCTGACTCCAATTGGGTAAGTTGTCCACTCACTCACCGTTTTACCATAGGCTACTGTACCTTTCTTGGTCATAATCCTATTTCCTGGTGTGCAAAGAAGCAGCAAACTGTCTGGCGCTCTAGCACTGAAGCAGAATATCGCGCCATGGCTCACACCACAGTTGAAGTTACTTGGTTAAATTTTATTCTCAAAGATCTTGGCATATAATAATCTCAACCTCCTATTTTATTTTGTGATAATCTTAGTGCACTTCATGTGACTATTAACCGAATTTTTCATGCTCGCAGTAAACATATGGAGCTTGATTATCACTTTGTGCGTGAACGGGTTGCACTCGGTCTTCTTATTACCCAACATATCTCTACTGAATTCCAAGTAGCTGACATCTTTACTAAACCTATGTCCAAAGCTACACTTGCTCTCCTTTGTCTCAAGCTTCATCTTCAGCCCCGACCAAGTTTGCGGGAGGATATTAACATAAGTCAACCAATATCAGCACCACAATTAGAGCAAAACGAGGAAATCTCTCGAAGAGATAAGGGTGCTATCAGGAGTAATAAGGATGTACATAGAGATCCTCAAAATATCAGCATTATTAGAGATAGTCGGGTGATTTATTTGATTGGAGCACAACTCCTTCATAATTAAAGAAGATAATTGAGCTTGATTGATTACTTGTTTCTATAATCAAGGGATAATAGTCTTAGTTTCCATAATCAACATATCTTTATATATATATAAGTGTTTGTACTCTTCTTTGTTGTTCACGTTGAATAATAAAAACAATCCAAATTTCTTAAAAAGTCTTTAACCGCCTCTTGCCTTGTGTCATATACTCCTACATCTCATGTTTTTAGACTCCATCTCTTCTATGTGTGATTCTGTTTGTGCTTCATCTTTAATCTATGTTTTGTGATAGAAACTACTGTGTAAACTCAATTTTTTTATTAGATTCATCGATCTAAAAAAGGGTAATGGTTTCTTGATATCCATCGATCTCTTCTATGAGAGTTTTTTCTGACTGTGCTTCATCTTTAATCTCTATTTTTTTTATAGAAATTACTGTGTAAACTCAATTTTATTAGATCCATTGATCTAAAAAAAGGGTACATTTTTTCTTAAGATCCTTCGATCTCTTCTCTGAGTGTTTTTCTGATTGTGCTTCATCTTTAATCTATGTTTCTATGATAGAAACCACTGTGTACACCCAATTTTTTTTATTAGATCTATCGATCTTAGAAAAGGATAATAGTTTCTTGACATTTGTCGATTTTTTT
This sequence comes from Mallotus japonicus, assembly GCA_949634005.1. Lineage (NCBI taxonomy): Eukaryota > Viridiplantae > Streptophyta > Magnoliopsida > Malpighiales > Euphorbiaceae > Mallotus > Mallotus japonicus. The sequence goes on from CATIWK010075964.1 coordinate 7,152, forward strand.
ATTAGATCTAACTCAATCTATATTTTGCATGAAATTTTTTTTTTTGAATTTATGGAAAAAAAAACTCAATTTTTTAGATCCAAAAATACTATTTAAATATTTTTTTGAATAAATTGAGGAAAAAATAAATTTTTTTATTTATGTGAAGCCAGGTGTAAAAATGTTTGATTTTTTTATATGGTTTTCTTAAAAATGTTTACTCTGTTCTTAAAAATATTTATTAAATGGCTTATTGAGATCAGTGATTATAAATCTTTTGATTTGTTGTTTGGCTATTTTGAATGTGACTGTGACCTCTATGTTTTTTTTTTCCAATCTAATAAAGTTTTTGATTTGTTGTTTCAATTTGAGATCAGTGACTATAAATCTTTTGGTTTTTCAATCTAATAAATCAGTGACCTCTGTGTTTTTTTCAGAGTTTATCTGTGTATAAAATTATGCACAAAAATGGTGGAAGCTTAATATAATTTGGTGTCTATAACTGTGGTGGAAGCTTAATATTAAAAATATTTCATTCCTCATTTGAGAGGCGTGCAAAATCTGCCTGAACTGATCGAACTAACCATAAAAATTCAAAGGTCTGTTTATTTACTTGTTATATTTTTTGCAAACTACAATTGAATGAAATTTATTTTGATACTATATATTCTAACGGTGCTCCTTATGGTGTGTTTTTGTAGATGGATACTACCACTACCAGTAGCAACAACACTGCTACTAATACTATTAATGTGCAAGTAAATGAGGTGGAAGCACAGACAAATAAAAATATTGAGCAGACATAAAAGCAAAATGTTGAGCAGTCAGAGTCTGCGAAGAATAAGAGAAAACAAAATGAGTCTAGCTGTTGTTTAAAAGCACTTTGAGCAAATAAAAGATGGCTCATGCTAGTTGTTTAAAGCTAAATGTTTGTAATGTGCCAAACTGTTTAATGTAGACCCAAGAAAACATGGAACCTCTTCCCTTAGAAATCATATCCTTTCTTGTTTGAAAAACCCACATAGCAAAGACAAAAGACAAGTTTTGTTAACATTTAAACATGACAATGTTAGAGAAGGCTCTGAAACTATTGGGGTTATGGGTATTTAGAAATTTGATAAGGACATAATTAAAAAAGCACTTTCACATATGGTCATAGTAGATGAGATACCTTTTAAATTTGTTGAAGGGGAAGGATTTATAAATTTCATGATATCTACATGTCCTAGATTTAAGATCTAATCCAGATAGATTGTATTTAGGGATTGCTATGAGAGGCAGAAATTCAAGAATATTTTAAGATCACATGGTCAAAGAGTCAGTCTCACTACTGACTGTTGGACTTCACTTCAAAGAATTAATTATATATATACTACTACATATTTTATTGATGATCAATGGAAGCTACAAAGAGAATTTACCTCACATAGGGGTGAATACAATGCTAAGACTTTAGAAATGTATTTGCTAGAATGGGGATTAAGAATGTGTTCACAGTCACTGTAGATAATGCATCATCTAATGACACTACGTTAACTTATTTCAAAAAGAAAATGATGAGTTGGGGTAGAAGCATTGTTAGAATAAAGTATATACATATGAGATACATTTCACACATACTTAACTTGGTTGTAAATAAAAGGTTAAAAGATGTTCTTATTTCTATTAAAAGAGTTAGAAAAGCTGTTAGGTACATCAGAATTTCACCAGCTAGGTTGAGAAAGTTCAAAGGATACAGTGATTTAATTAGAATTGAATCTAAGTTTACCTTATCACTTGATGTGCCAACTAGGTGGACTTTAACTTATATGATGTTGAAAATTGCATGCATTTATGAAAATGCTTTTAAGAAATTTAAGGAATAAGATATTACATTTAGAGCAGACTTAAGAGAAGTACCAGACTTCTTTGATTAGGAAGCTTTGAGAAAATTAATTGTCTTATTGTATCATTGTTATAATTTGACAATGAAAATTTCTAGTTCTCAATTTTTGACTACAAATTCATTATTTAGTGAAATTTCTTATCTGCATTCCATGTTGAATGACTGGAAGGAATCTGGTAATAAGTTTGTTATGTTAATGGGCATTAATATGAAAAATAAATTTGATAAGTATTGGGGGGGATCCCAAGAAAATGAACTTTCCAATTTTTTTTGCTAACATAATGAATCCTAGAGATAAGTTAGAATATATGAAATTTGCTTTATCTTAGATGTACGGTGAGGTCAAAGGTGGAAGTTTGAATTCTTTGGTGAAGTATACTTTATTTGAGTTGTATAATGACTATGTTGTTGCATATCAAACTGTTTATATGAATGAAAATCAGTCACAAAGTAGCCTCTTGATTGAAAGTAGTCAATCTGATTCTGTTGGTAATCTGTCAATTGGAAAACCAATGTCGGTGTTGAAAGTAAAGCTTAAGAAGCATAAGATGGAGATTGGTGTGGATGGAAGCAAGAGATTTGAATTATATATATATATATTTGAGTGAGGCAATAGTAGAGGAGGAAGGGAATTTTGATGTGTTCAGGTGGTGAAAACTGAATTTAAAGAGATTCCCAACCCTCTCTAGATTGGCTTGTGATGTGTTGGTTGTCCCAATCTCCATTGTTGCTTATAAATCAACTTTTAACACCGACGGCAGAGTCCTAGATGTATTTAGGAGTTTATTGACTCCTAAATTGGTGGAAGCATTGGTTTGCACGTAAGATTCACTTAGGGTGGCTTTAAAGCCAATTTCAATTGAAAAGACTATTAATAAGCTTGAAAACTTTAAAAAGGATAAGTTTTTTCTGTTTGATTTTAATTTTGTACCATTTAAATGCTAAGAAATGAATACTATCTAATCAAGTTTTCTTACTTTTGTTGCAGATTTACCCTTAGTTGGTGTTGGCCCATCCTCACGGTCAATATGAATATGATTTTTTTAACACACACAGCAAATTAGCTCATCATTCACTTAATTTTTGTTGTGTTTGATGTGCATATTTTTTTCTTAATTTTTGTGACTCTTTTTTGGCATGCTATTGACATTTTCTTAATTGAGACAAGAATAGTTAGTTTTTTTTTTTTTTTTGAAGATTTGTAATGATAGCAGAAATATTTTGTTTACCTATTAATATTTAGGTTGTTTATAGGTGAAAAGATGCATTTGTAATGAGCCTCTGGCCATTTGTTTTAAGAGCCTTTAGTCTTGTAAAATATTTATGGTCTAAGCCCACAGTTCAATGAAATTTATAGAATTTTCTTGAGTTTGTCTCAGTACATATAGCCCAAATTATTAGGCCTCAAAAATTGGCCCAATTCGATTACCTGAACTAATCTACCTGAAATTGTTCTTCAACCTGAACCATAGATTCCATCATTTGAAACACTGTGGTTTGGTCTAAGTTCATTGCAACTGAAAACTTATTGGTATTACTTGTTTATTCTCCGAACTGACTCGACCTGCTAGTTGCTCACCCCTAATTGTAACCAAACTCTTGAGAGAGTAAATGACTAAACAAAATTATTGTGATAAGTATTTAAATTCTCATTTTATAAATTATTTGATTAATTTATAATTTATAATTTGTTAAAATTATATATATATGTGTATATAGCGCGGATTGACAACTGGTCTTTATCTATATATATTAAATGCTAAACTCGAAAATTATTAGGTTTAAATTTATTTAGTGTCTCTTCTCATATTTCAGTATTCACTTCTCAAGCCTTATGTGTAAGACCATTGAATTTTCTATTTTTTCTTAATAAATTTATTAAAATTCTTATTTTAAAATAGATATGTTCTATTCTATTTAGAACAGTGTAATTCTATTAAATCTAAATATCATTCTCATATTCTATCAAAAATTATGTCTTTTGTACTATTGAAAATATCTCTTTTATTCAACTAAAAACACATTTTTTTATTCTGTTTAACGAAAAAAAATTATAACTTTTCAATCATTCTCTATTTTTCTTTTATTTTATTAATTTAATTGTTATTATTATTATTATGCATATTAAAAATATATATACTCTTAATATAATAATCAAATAAAATTATTACAATAAAATATATATATACATATTTTTCTCACTTTTATATTTGATTAATTTATAATTTATAATTTATTAAAATTATTTAATTATTTATTTTAAAATATATATATTATATACAATGCACGCACAAAAGGTGAATGGATGACTAGTCTATATATATATATATATATATTAAATGTTGAACTCTAAAATTATTAAGCAAAAAATTTAACAAGTGACCACCTTCGTATTTGAGTATTCACTATAAAAGCTAATGTGTTAAACTATTAAAAATCTTAGTTTTTTTATTAAAAATATAGTTATTTAGAATTATTTTTTAAGTAAAACACTTTCATACATATTTCAATACTACTCAAATTCTAAAAGCATTTATGTATTACGTATTTTTCTACCTTAAATCACTCAAATATTTTTTCCAAACCATTAAAAAAATTACAGTAATTACTTAATATTTTTTTTTAACTAAAACACTATTATACATACATCAATACTAATCTAATAATTCTAAAAACAATTTTATTATAACTAAGAAGTTATGGCAACAAAAATTAAAGAAAATAACTAACATTAATGTGATATATTTTATTTTAAATGTATTTAGTTGTTATTCTATTATAACAATTTATTTAATCATTTTATTTTACAGTCCGCACATTGCGCGGATCCACGACTAGTTTTATATTATTTTTGGGACAATGATACATCTCACTAGTAGTGACATAAATAGTATTGTCCATGACACTAAAAGACAAAATTTTTAAAGTAAAATTACATATTGGCTCCATATACAAAGGACTGATCAATTGGGAGATGAAGGCATAAAAGAAATTTCTTTCTTCATGGACTATACTATTTTTTTTGAACTACTGAAGATTACAAACGAAACACACTCTATGTATATATATATATATATATATCTTATTTATTTATTATATTATCTATTATTATTATTATTATTATTATTATTATTACTATATCATTTTTAATATAGAGTGTGAGATTTTTATCTAATGGTACATTAAGGGCCAAGAGCCTTGATATGGGTACCCTAAAAATTGAACCCATGACCTCTTGGTCATAGGTGCCTCCACCTTACCATTTAAGCAGACTTCATTGGCATGAACAATACTATTCATATAGCTACTTTGAAGCACCTTTTGGGAGCCGTCTTGTGGTTGTGTTTGATCCGTTTTAATAAATGAATAAAATCAAATTTTAGTACCTTTGATTACAACCTCTAGCTTCATTGAATTCTTGCTGCAATTGTTAGAGGTTTTATAAAATTATTTTTTTTTTAGACCAACATAGTTTTAATATTAGTATTAGTATTATAGATATTATTGCTTGAGTTCCGAATGGATATGGACGGTAAAAAATATAAATTATTTGAGTTTCAAATTTCAATAATTAATTTATAAAAAGATTCAAGTTGGGATAAGGGTTATTGGGTGGGATACCGGTCCTTTGCCATCCCTTGTGACAATCACTTGATAATTGGCTGCTCCCAGCCTAATACCAAGCTCCAAAAGAAAAATTACAACCAAAGCAGACTGCCACCATGAGAAAGCTAGCACAACTTGCATAATGCAGGAATAATTTAACTTCAAGTGGCCATAACAACAGACGGCTGTTTGCCATGAATCGAGTAGTCAATGACATTTTTTTTTTTTTTTTTTTTTTTTTTTACGCCTTTACAAGGTGGAAAAGAGGGGACGAGGTTGGGACCTCAACCAACATATTAAACCATCCGTTCTAAATGAAACAGGCGAAAAAAATTTCTTTTAAAATATATATAAACAAAAAATCATAGGTTAATCCCCGGCATCTTAAGTAGTAAAATTCTCTCAAAAAAATACATGACGGTACACCTCGAAGTGAATTTCAACTGCGTTTATAGTGATAACTGTAGGAACTGAAGTACCCACATCTATTGCTGTGCTCCTCAATAAGTCCCATCTTGAGCCATAAAACCATATTTCATCACAAATAGCAGCAAGCTATAACATGGAAAACTGACATTCAAAATGAAGAACAGCAACGCTCAATCTGCCATGGGTCAGCAAGCAACAAGTCTTGACCCCATGCGATGCTCTGCTCATAATAAGTCACCTCAACTTTCAAAAGGATACATACATGCACCAAGAAACACAACAAACCAACTAATGCTGATTAGGTTGGAATATTGAAGAAATTTAGCTAAAAACAAAAAGAATGCTAGAATTTGAGAAACTTTGTGAGAATTCCTTGTCTGAGCTTTACGGGCCATTGCGACCGGTGACAATGCTAAAAGCTTGGAAAATTAGAGCTTTCATCCGAACAGAACCATTAAGGCCAGTAAGTCCACCCATGATTTAATTGCTTCTGAAGGTATCATTTCCTATCATTTAATTATAGATTTACACAAGAATTTTATACCAATCTTTTCTCTTAGGAATGTACTAAGACCATATACACTTCATTTCGAGGAGCAAACCTTGTTACACCATAAAAGAGCAAGAATTTGACTTTTCTTTTTTTAATCAGCTTGAGTTCTGATAGTTGACGAAAGCATATCTAGAATAAAACTCTGTTAGCATGGACAGCTCTGGAAATCAAACATCTTCAACCAACAAAATCGTGCAAAAGTTGCCCTCCTATGACATCTCTTCCGAAGTGCCGATTTTGTACTTCAAAACCCCCCATTACAAATCCATCGCTGCTTGTTTCAAGGCCAAGACCAAAACGTTGAGCTGCATTCATAGGAAAGGGCTCTGACAAACCTATTGCATTATTCTGGTGAAGGCCAAGCGTTAAGGAAACGCCACCACTTCCACCTCCTGTGCTTATACCAACTCCTAATGGTGGATCGTTTGACATACTGCTGTAAGACAAGTTCAATGGTTCCTCATTACCTGGAGGCAAATCAGGCAGATCATTTCTACTGCGCTTTGAGGCGATGTCTTGAACCCTTTGGCTAGACGTTGATGGGTTATCTGAGACAGCAGAATTTAATAGTGGTGCCTGTTCACTTGGTTTGTTGCCATTTTGTTCATCCCTTTGTATAGTCTTTTGTGCTTGACGCGTTTCCAGCATATGTATTTCTTCCACCATTGGCTTCCAAAGCCTTACTCTTGCATTGATGAACCAGTTAGAAACCTGATTCACATGTAACTATCACCAAAGGATGACCCTTGAATTCAAATGAACAGAAAAAAATAGGACCAGTCCAAACTCTTTAGCTGGTTTAGACTGGAATAAAAATGAGGTAAAATTTTGTTTGGTTGCAAGCTAACAAAAGAATAAGGCATTATCACCAAGATGTGCATACCTGGCTCCGAGACAGACCAGTTTGTTTGGCCAACATTAGTTTGTCTGTATCTGTTGGATAGCTGCAACACGAGACATAAGTTTATGGTTCTAATTAGTATGTATGTACTTTCACAGCCAGAGAAATGAGAAGAAAGAGGAGTACAAATAAGGGAAAGAAACTCTAGTTTAATTTAGGATACAAAGCAAGTTAAAGTTCAATAAACAAAAAACAAAGTAAGGACCATTAGTTACTTACGGATGCAAAAAGTGTTCAAACAACCATGCCCTGAGGACAGTTACAGCACGCTCTGGAAGCCCCCTTTGTGGTCGCCAAACAGGCTGGTGCTCAATGAATCCTGAGCTCTGACCAGGCCTCTGAGCATGGGTTCCTCTATCAATGTTCCCAAACCTCATAGCCTCTTCTTTCCCATGGTTTAGTTGGACATGACCCTTAGTGTTGAACTGAAGCTGGTCAGTTATTGCATTCTTCAGAGATCTGAAATGTTTAGACATGGTTTTCAAGGCTAAGTTTGCATAAGGAGCTGCATTGCCAAGACCAGCAACACACTCAAAAGATGCCACTACTGCTTGCATCTGCTGATAATAATGCTTGTACCTCCTGTAAACCTAATAAAGAAAAAACAGAAATAAATACCAGGAATCCATAAATAGGTATAATGAGAGTGGCACATATCAATATAATCAACACATTTTGATTAAATGATAGACAGTTCCCCCATTAGTCCACCCCGCAGTAGTGTTTTTGGGTTACATTAAATGTCCATCAGCACACATAACGATTGGCACAAGTACCAACAATGCCTTTCAACCAAGATTACATTGATAATTAATCACAGCCATTTTTCTTGTTTCCATTGCTTTCTGCTTATAAGCAAAATCAGAAAGCGGGAAAGAGTTATAGAAATCATAATCACCCAAAACATTTTTCTATCATCGTCAAAAAGAAACAAGAAAAACATCTAATATTATTCTCATCAGCTTCCTTTTGTGGTTGGTTAATTTTAACATTGGAAGTTGGAGTCAGCAAATAGATTCTGTGGTATGCAATCTTTCTCAACATGCGGATTTAATGGATATCCAATTGCACATAGCAATGGCAAAGCAAGACACAACAGCAAACATTCTAGCCCATTTTGCCTTTGAGAAACTCAATATCAACATTCTAATAGTTAAAAGCCAACATAAACAAGTATCAAATCCTAATCTGTCCTATTTCTGCATTTCCATCCCCTCAACACTAGCACTATTCGTTCAACTACAAGAATGCTTATTTTGAACTATGCCTTTCAGATATTTTCATATTTACTGCCCACTAACTCCTTTCAGCAGCAGAAGTACAAGTGTTTGTACTTCCAGACTGGCTAATTAAAGGACTCAAAATGGGTTGCTAAATCCAAATTGTTGTCTTCATTTCCTGACACACAGTTGGCTTTTGAATTATGCATTATTATGGATCTCAAGTTATGAGTTAAAAAACTGAATTTTGTTCAAGTCATTTTCAAATGGAAGTAACATTCTTTGATTCAGCAAGCAATAAACTGAACAAAATTAGATCCTTACTTTTATACATTACATTTTCTTTTGTTTTTAGAAAATTGGTAGGAGAGTTTATCATATTCAGTCATGGGTTCCATGGTAGACTCGGCCTAAATTCCATAACAATGGCAGCCAGATTCAACCTCTTAGAGAAACACCATGAAGTCTTCTCTACTAAATTAACTAGAATTTGTTCATTAGTTCTGGGACATTTTCCATAATATTTTGGACTATAAATCGGAAAGTGACACTTTGATTTTAATTATAGAAAAGACCAAGCAGCCCAAGTGCATATCAGCCGAATAGTACAATATAGCATAACTTGAAAATAACTGAAAAAAATAAATGTTTGCAATAGCAGCAAAATTGGAGAAAGGATATGAGGGACTAATTGCACATGTGAATCATCAGACCTTGTAACTTGCCACTGCAAAATGAGCAAAAAGAACACAAACTCAAATCCTCTCCCCCTCTCTTTCAACAAACTAGCTAATTGAAGTTGAGGTCAACATATTTCACTCAAACCCAAAACCATGTTTGAATTAAACAAATGCAGTAGCAGCTATGGATTTTTATTTCAAGCAAATTAGAACAAATACTAGAATTGAACCAATGCAGGAGGATGAGGATTCTTATTAAGCAAATTAAAACAAACTAAGTTCAACTGAACTTATTATCTTGGCTATAAATCACTCAACCTATTTTGAATTGCATGCATAGTATTTAACTGAAAGTAGACTTTACAGAATAGCACTCTTACATACTACTTTCAACATGACATGCATAAAGATTTGTGAAATATTATATGAAAAAAAACAAGACAGACACAGATTCAATTTCCTAGTTAAGGTCTGACTATCATTCTTTTTCTCTTTTTTTTTTTCATTGTTTCTGCTGAGCTATACAGCAGCTCCATAAATGACATAATAATCATTTCAAAATATAAAATGGAAAGGAAATGAAAAGAGAGCATAGAAAAAAATTTCAGGTCGAGCATGGTTCATAGATTCACACCTAGGTTTTCCATTTCCAACATTAAAAAGCAGACCAATAAAAGCCTAAAGAATCAAAATTTGGGTCCAAAACATAAGATTTTGGGATGGAAAAAGGGCTAAAAATATATTATCTAAAAAAATGAGGACCAAAACGTCAACAAGTAAATGTAATGTAGTTCTCATCATAATTTTTCATCACATATAAATTTTAGGATGCAGCACCATATACACATGCATGAACAATTACAAATAGAAGAGGCAAATTTTCAAATTCTACAATATTGCTTCAACCAATTAAAAATTATGACAAATGATGCAAGTTGATCATGGCATTCCAAGCAATTAATTGATCCACTTGATTATATTCTTTTAACTTGCATGTAGAGTATGTGAAATTCATCTCAAAACACACCCAGCAAAATCATAATATGAAGGTCCATCTAACCACCATATACATCATTTAAATTCCATGTGAATGCTCTCTCATCATGAGCAATCACTAAGTGCAGTACTACTATCATAACAGACTAGGGATCCAAATGTAAAATCAATGTCAATGATGAAGAGGAAAACATAAAGTGCACATGGAGGAATAATTCCATATCAAACTTATCTTTCTTCCTCAAAAGGTCAGAATCACATCCCAAACTGATAATTTGCTAAATTAGCTTAGAACCACTTCAATTCAAACCATTCTTTCAAAAAGTTCAGACACCTTGTCATCTACTCATCTGTTTTCTTTAGGTTTGGAATGGAATACAATTATTGCTGTCCTATACACACTCTTTTTGGAGTATAAATCTTTTCAAATGGATTCCTTCAATAACTTTATGCACAATACGCCCAAAACATGGTGACAATGTTATCTATTAGAACTCTTTCTGTGGCTGTCAGATACTTTATAATAACAATCTTTGTGCATATATTCCCTCCTATCAACTTTTCATAAAAGATGATTTTGTGATCATCGAGGCCATAGCTATCTCTCGAATAACAAGAATCTAATTGTACAGTTTATTAAAGCTATAAATTAAATTATACACATTAGAGAATCACTTACTCATGCAACATCACCAAATTGTATTTTGGTTCAATCAATGACCGCCTCAAAACATATAAAGACTCAATTATTCATTTAATAATGGAAAATTGATGGCTCCCACAGAGACAAGATGCTCGGTTTCCACAAAGATCCATCTCGAACAAAGATTAAAAATGAAAATTACATCCACCCATAAGAATTTTAAAACCGCAATCATGAGACAAAATTGCAAAAAAAAAAAAAAAAAAAAAAAAAAAAAAAAAAACCTGAGTGAATCCAAGAACCTTGCAAGAATTCTAAATATGAACTACGTAATAAGACATCTTCACAGTTAAAACTCAACAATAGTTCAAATGCAAAATTTGCGAACTTTGAACAGAAAAACACAATATTACACTACAGATGCATTACATACCTCATCTAGCATAGAAATCAGTCTTGACTTCTTTCTCCGACCTTCACCTCCATCTCCACAATTAACAGGATCATCCACAATTCCACATGCGTTCAAACACTCAATGGGAGGATCCATCAAAGAGGCATCTGCCGTTATCTTTTCGCCGTAAATTCCCCTACCCACATCACAAAACTCTTCAAGTAGCTGCTGTGCAGGCTTCAAAAATCTCGATCCTTTTAAAATCGCAGCATACCCAGTGAAAGGTCCGAGAGGAACTGTACTTCTAGGCAGCTCATTCGACGTTAAGTTTCCGCTGCCTCCCATAACGGCAGGAACTGAATAACCACCACCGGCACTAGCCGTAACCTTATCCGTACCATAAACTGCAGAGCCATATCTTTGCAAATTGAGCTCTAAAGGGAGATTGGATTGGTGGGTATGGTGAGAAGACAAAGATAAAGACAAGCCTTGGCCAGGAGTAGTATTATAAGACTCATGATGATGAGTCAAGGACAAAGGTTCTGGTTTAAAGGGTAAAGCTTCAGTACCATTACTATTAAATGGATGATCAAAGCCTCTGAGGTTTTGAAGATTAGGAGGCGGATAAAGAAAAGGGTTAGCAGCAGCATTTATATCATGAATTGAAGTAGGGTTTAAAGGCAAGGAAGAAGATTGATGATCCAAGTAAGGATGATGGTGAGTAATAGCAGTAGAAGAAGATGAAGAAGTAGCATTAGGAGGAATGATCCCAGCAACAAAACCCATTAAATTAGAACCTTCTTGTTTGACAACGGAAACTGGGCTTGGTTTATCACAAGGAGAAAGCTGCTGGGAGCTACTAGCACAAGCGAGCAAATCTGAAGAGAGAAGAGATGGATCGTAGAGAGGAAGTAAAGAGGTACAAGAATGGAGGTCTTGTGGGTGGGATTGAGTCAGAATTCTTAGCTTATCTCTTCTACTTTGCTGTGGGACATGGTAGGCTTCTTCAAAACCCTCCGCCATAGCCCCTTTGTAAACAACCGAAACGGGGTTTATTACTAGAAAACAACAAACAAAAAGAAAACGGAGGTGGTAGAGGAGAAAATAGGGAAGAGGGTATTATTAATTAAAGTCTAAAGACTACTACTAGTGTAGTAGTAATAGCAGAGACAATATTAAAAAAAAAAAAAGAAAGAGATGAACAGTGAAAGAGATGTGGTGATGATGAAATGAAAGGTAGTCATGATAATACATCTTCAGTTCTGTTGCTGCTGCAAAAATGGCAGGAAAAAAACTAGCAGAGCAGCAGTAGAGATGATAGATATAGATACGTGAATAAGAGGTAGAGGTAGAGGTAAGCTAGCTCGAGTTGCTAACTTCACGCATCCTCATATATACACGCATACAGAGAAGAAAAGAATGGACTGGAGAGAAACAGCAGAACTATCACTCACTCACACACAATACAAAAGGAAAAAAAATTTTAAAAAGAAGAAGGTTTTGTTACAGTAATGCGTCTGTTTCTCATCTTCTTCTCCATGGGTGTGGAGCTCATAGCATGGCATAGGCATAGGGTTTCGAGAGGAGAAACCGGAGGACACTGCAACCGGCTATTTCCGGTAAATAATTGAGCTACCTAACTATACCTATAAGACTGTACTAACTGTGTTTTTTCAGATATTTCTGACAATTGGGTTTTGTCGTTTTATACAGTTTTGGTTTTTTCTTGGTGGCTTTTTTTAATAATAATATATAATATAAATGATAATTATCGAAATTTATATAAGATTTTCTTGGGTACGTCTTTTGGTACTAATAATAAAAATTATATTTTTTATTACAGTAGATAAGGAAAAATTATAAATTTGGTGTCTCAATTTTTGTGATTTTTTTATTTCAGTGTTTGAATTTTTTTTTTTTTTGCAATCAAGTGTCTGAACTTTAAAAAAACATATTAATATAGTGTCTCTGATTAATTTAATGTTGACTGGATACTCAATCAGATCAAATATGATCCATTTTTAACCCAATCATTAACTACGTCATTTGTCACATGTGTTGTATTATTTAAAGAATGAAATTACTTTTATTCAGTCACTCTTTATATCTGCGGCGGAAGTTAATATTGAGGTTATTTTTATCAATTCATAATCTTTAATAAGGTTAATTTTATCCTTTAAATAATACAATATATATGGCACATTATATGACCAATAACTGGGATAAAAGTGGGTTCTGTTTGATCTGAGTCAGCACCCAGTCAACATTAAATCTACCAAAAACACTATATTAAAATGATTTTCTAAAGTTCAGACACTTAATTGTAAAAAAAAAAATTCAAACACTTAAATAAAAAAACTACAAAAATTAAAATACTAAATTTATAATTTTTCCTATTAGATAATAATAATAATAATAATAATAATAATAATAATTAATTGAATTTTATATAAGAGAAGAGAGGTGGTGATGACGCACGTGAGAAAGGAGCTAACAGTGACATGAATGAATGAGTGAGAAAAAGACTGAGAGTACTCTAAAAGCGAGCGTTTTAGAGTTCTCAACACTCTTCCCACCCAAAACTTACTAATTAAAGCTTCTTTTTTGCTTTCCCATGTTAAAATATCTTTTTAATTAATACAAAGTCAATTTATTTAAATATTAATTAAACTCATATTAGAGAAACTAATTTTATAAATTAACAGCAAAATGTTAAATTATACTATATTTTAAGTAATTGTGCAATCACTTCCTCACTCATCCCATAGTTTATAATTTTTATCCAGAACAAAAAAATATGTTACAATTTTTATCATTTATACATCCTCTCATATGCTAATTCATAGATATAGTTATATTAAATTAGTTATTAGAAGATTTTTATAATCTTTATAGTTCTGTCTGGATTGAAACGAATTAGCTAGAGTCAATACGTTCTGGGTACCGGTAGCATAAACCAAAAAATATATACTCTTTATTAACAATTGATGAGATCAGCTGATAAAGAGCTATTCTCATTTATACTACGTTTCGGATTCAATCGCATTAAATTAATTGTTGAAAACTTTTATCACCTTTATTATCCTATTTTCAAACTGAAATAGCCAAAGTTTAATAGTTTTGGATACCAATTATTTAAATAAAAATAAATAAATACAATTTTTAAAAAACTGATATATTGCATTTTATATTAATTCTAATTTTAAGAATTATTTTTATTTATTAATGAATGAAATAAGTCAAAATTTTTGAATTATATATTTAATAGTTTTTTATAAATTATTCATCATAAATTAATAATTTATATAAAATTCATAAGATAGGATATTCCAACTTCTTATACTCTAGTTAAATATACGATGAAAAATTAATATTTATTTGTTGTCTAATAAAGTATCGAGTTTAAATTTTTTATGTAAAAAATTAAATATTAAAAGAGTTTTATTTTCGTTTAAAATTTTCATACAAATTGAACCGAATTAATTATATTTTTTATAACTACTAAACACTGAAAATATTTACTACATATTCAACAAAATTAAGTCAATTTGACTTTATCTTTATTGTATAGTATTGTCAAATTTTATTTGTTTTATTTTTAAATAATTATTTTAATAACTTTCATAAGTATTTAAAATATTATAGCTTAAAAATATTTTTATAAAAATAATTTTTATCATAAATATTTTATACATGTGTACATAAGAGCTTATTCAACATTTAGCGGTGTAATTGAGCTAAGTAAAGCCAAGTGTTGAAGATAACAAATTACATAGATCAAATATCATACTTGTGTGAGGAATCTTTCATTTATAGTAGGGATGTAAATGAGTGGAGACAACTTATGAACTATTCAAAATTGACTCAAGGAATACGCGGGATTAATTTGAAATTAGCTGAGTTGAGCTCGAGCTCGAACTATTTGAGTAGCTTGACGAACCAAGTTTGAATTTCAAATTAATTGACTCGATCCAGCTCACAAGTCTAATTGAGATTAGTCTTGTCGAGATTGAATTTCAAATTAATCTAATCAAGCCGACTCACAAGCCTTAAATTATTTAATTTTAAAATGTGTTTTCGTTAATTATTATATTATATGACTATTAATATTGATATCAAATTATAAAATTAATTTGAATAGTTGTATAATTATAAAATCAATATAGATATAATAAAACAATAGTTAATTTACAAATATAAATATAAAAACATTATATAAATAATATTTATAAAATTTATATTAAGTATAATAGAATTTTATAGTACATCACAATGGATATGATCAATACATTAAGCTGGTTTGGTAGTTAAAGCATTAGTATGATACATATGAGGTCATGGATTGAATTTTCATCTATCATATAAAATATGTATTTTTTTAATTTAAAGGCTAAATTCTATTAGACTTACGAGCCAACTCAAGTCGATTTGAAATAAACTTATCAAGCCACTCAAACTTAACTCAACTAATTTTTAGTCAATTTCAAATATTTCTTAAGTCAATTCCAAATAACTCACTAGTTATCTTAACTCACTTACACCCCTACCATAAATAGAAGCATTCCTCACACAAGCATGGTATATGTAATTTGTTATTGTGTGATAGCAACAAATTTCATGATGTAATTAGTCATTTGTGTTTATTTTTAGTTTTTTTATATCAATGTGTAAAGATTAATCACTTTTTTATGAGTCATTTTGATTTTCATCATGTGTATAAAAGTGCTTATATTAAAATTTTATTAAAAATAATAACAATATTTTTAATTTCAAACATTTTAAATTATACAATTATTTATACTATTTATAGTTATTATAAAATTGCATCATCGAATTATAGCATTATTATGAATTCAATTACTCATTTATCTATCAACATTATATATATATTTTGTGATGAAATTTATTATTGGTTAAGTTTGCAGCCACCTCTTTCTCTCTTTTATCTCTTTATTCTTCCTTAAAAATTTTTGGTTTTCGAATATCGTCGATCATCTCTTAGATCGGTAATGGTCTCTTAAATAAATATAGATCTTGATTATTATTTTATTTTTTAATATTAAATAAATACAAATCTCTGATCTATTAATTTGTTTATTTATTTTTGAGCGAATATTTGAATTTTTTTCATGGAGTTTTTTACTTTTATGGGATATTCTTCTTTTATGGATTTCAAATATCTTTTCATTGTGAAAATTTTGTTGATATTTTTGCAATCAAACTCATTTAAAGACCAGACAATCAATTTACGGCTAATTAAAGTTATTGAGTGAAGCATACAGATCGCCTAATTGAAAATTTAAAAGAGTTCTGTCAATGCAATTGAAAAACAACGTCAATAAATTCACAATAGTGAAATTTTATTTTAGTATTTTCTAATTATATTTTTATTTATATCATTTTTTATCAAGATGTATTTTTATTTTTCAATGAATGATTTATCTTTTTCTTTAAAAAAAAGAGCTTGCATTTTCTTGATAGACATAATTATAGACATAAAAAATCAAATCTAATCCCATTCATAAATGGAGTAAATATTCTTCTTCCAAAAAACAAAGTTCGACTTTTTAATTTTATTTAGATTTTTGCTCCATTCAATCTAGTTTTAAATAAAATCATTGGAATAAATTAAATTTTTTTGTTGTTAAAAATATTTTAAATAATATAATTTGATTAAATAACTTTTAAATTTTCAGTTTTTTTAGTTTATTTAATTTTTATTTAACAATTTAATTAATTCAATTTTTTATTAGTTTGATTATTTTTCAATTTTCAATTTAGTTTGATTCACATATATATAAATTTAATTATTTTAAGTTTAAATTAATTTAGTTGAACTTAACCCACCAAATGCTCACTTCTAATTTATAATCTAACTCCTCATGAAATAATGTCATTTATCACTCAAATTAATGACATATATGTCTCTTCTAATCCCTACAAATACCACATCAAAAAATAAAATCAACCTAGATTTGCACACTAAATCCTTTTTCCATCAATGCACTATTTTTTTTTTTTTGTGATTGATAATTTATGAAATTAATTTTTATTTAATTTTAAAAAATAATTATTCCTTATTATATCTGGACACATAAATTATATGAAATTTCTATTAAAAATATTATAAATTTTCTAATATATTTCTCAATTATTATTTAATCTATTCCCAACGAAGTATATTCTCAAAGTATGATGATATTACCTGAATATTTTTTTGATCATTTGTAATTTTAGGGGAATGGAGGTAGGAGCTGGAACTCGAACCCGAGTTTCAAAGATGCCGGTGGGAAATCTTGACCAACAGATCAAATGCGTGCTGGCTATTACCTGAATATTTGAGTATACTTTATTCATTGATTATTATTTATTTCTCATTTAATGTTCAAACTTCATATTTTTTAATGTCATGTAAAACTATTGAAGTAGAAATAGTAATTATAATTCGATTTAAAAAAAACTCTTTGCACCTAGAGTATTTAAATAATTAAACTGATTTAAAGATTAAGAAGCGACAAAAGTAAGAAAAAAAAATCTAGCCATTTTTCTCTGTTTATTCTTTCTTCAAAAATTTTAATTAATTACCATCCATCATCTTTACTTCAGCAATAGTCTCTTATTATCTTTTTTTTCCTTAATTTTTGTATTTAATAAATAAAAAATTTTTATTTATTTATTTTGTTTGTTTTTTATTTGGTGAAATTGTTGAATCTTTTTTTTATGAAATTTTTACCCTTTATGGGGACAATATTACTTTATAAGTTTTCAATATCTCTCCAATATGGAAATTCTACTAATATTTTTGTAATCAAATTCATTTAAAAATTAGAAAGTCCATTTACAGCTAATTAAAGCTATTGAATAAAGCTTATAAATAGTTGAGTTATACATTAAAAAAAATTTATCAACATAATTGAAAAATAATGACAATAAATTTTATAATAATGAGATTTTATTTTTATACTTTTTTTTAATTTATACTATCACTTTATCAATATATATTTTTAATTTTTAATAAATGAATGATTTTTTTATTAAAAAACGAAAAGTGCACTTTTGTTTCGGCTTTCCTTGCCAACTTGTGCCCTCACACATTTGAAGTGTATTTACAATTTAAATTTTTTTTAAATGGCTTTTTATCAATGTAGAAATTCTATTAAATCAAGAGTTTTTTTTAAAAAAAAAAATCATTTGGTGTGTATACTTTCAATTCAACTAGACACCTTCATTATTTCGATGATTTTCAAATATTTCAAATGAAAATTAGACTGGGTAAGCTTCCCAAAGGCCTAAACCAAAATCAAGAACCATATATTTAAATCAAAATGCCATTAAAATGAGTCACTGAAAGCAAGAACAATTCAAAAAAAAAAAAAAAGCCAGAACAATTCTTTAAACAATCTTAAATCATTTATTGTTTATATTGAATTTTGACGCGGGGCGCTAACAAGCAAGTTAAGTGGAATCTAGAAGTAGATATGGATGTGTGCATTTTCTTGTGTGGCTGTATTTGAACATATGGTTGTTGTGTTCAAAACCCGCAAGCAAACGGATCGCGAATTGTAGTACAAAAGATATCATTCCCACGAGAATTGAATATTGAATACTAATATTTCTACTTATGTTCCTAGCTAGCAAATCAATAGAGTAATTTTAGAAAATAAAAATATAAATCTAAACAAATTAAACTAAGAGAAAATCAAATAATAAAAACATAGAGCTTAGGTTTAGTTTCACTATTCCAATCAAATCATGAACACATAATTATTAAACACCTTGATCTCAGTTAAGGGTAATTATTCTAAAATACCTAAAGACTCTCTCGAGTTCAATTAAGCATGTTAAGATTAGAGTTTAACATACTCTCGTGATTAAAAAGTTAATCAAAACTCATTAAGTTCCTTAACAATTATTGTTTTACCACCGTAGACCCCTGCCTACTGTCATGGTCCCCCGAAGAGCTCGCATACTCTTGTGGTCGAGTGGTCTAAGTCCTATGAGTCTTAAGCTAATAAATTCCCCTAACTCTCATTGGATAATTTACCCATAAACATGCAATCAAACAGGCCAAGAATGAAAGCATACATTCAATACAACTCAAAGGATTAACTGAAAATCAAATTAAATAATAAAATCATGTGTTCATTCACGTTATGGAATAGCTACTCCTATTCCCAAACCCTAAAAGTAAACTAGCCACGCATGGTTGTGGCAAAGCACATAAACATGTTAAAAGAAATAGAAAGATGAAGAAGAAAATAAATAAAAACTCTTTTAATCTTTAGTCTCCTTCAATCTTCGGTTGGCTCTTGTTTGTGGCTTCAAGAATGCAGAATTGAACCCCCTTCTCATCTC
>CATIWK010076014.1:0-19394 GCA_949634005.1 Mallotus japonicus
TTCATCACCTCCTCAAGTTGGGTTCCGTGATGGGTCGTCTACTGCTGGTGCTCTTGATGTTCATGATGATTCTCTATCTCCAGTTGGTGATCTTAATGCTGACCCCATTAACCTTGACCTTACTCTTCATTTGTGATTTCAACTGTTTCTGGGTTTGGTTCTACCAGTTCTTGTAGGTGAAGTTTAGAAGTTAAAGAGACCATAGGAGATTTTTAATTAGTTTTTAGTTAATGGGTTCCTCCTTTTTAAGGGTTAGTACTAATCAATGAAGTGGGTTTTAGCTAGCTAGCTAGATATGAGCTAGATCAGTATGAGCTACCAGTACATTTAAATTTGTTAGGGTTTTAACTTTCTAAGTACAAAAAAAAAAAAAAAAAAACAGTTTTTGAGAGTTGGGTTTTACTTGTTTTAGTGAGTGAGATCTTATGTTTACACTTCTGATCCACCATGAAAATTGTTGCTTATTAATTAATCATCTTAATGTTATATATTATTATATATTCATCATCTTTGTTTACGCTTATGATCTTCTGTTTCTCTTTGTTTGTATGTGTGTCATGTGTATCTATTGTATTATAATATATTTGATGTGATCGATGTTGCTTGATTTGATCCTACACAAAATGTCCTTCTGCTCACCGGACTGGCCATGGAATGTGCAGGTGAGTACTTTTGATGAGTACTAAATAGTCCGATCAGTCATGTCTCTCTCTGTTAGCTTTCAAGTTGTTTTTTGTTTTGGTTCTTCTAAAAAGAACTATCTAGTTTAGTTTGATTCACATAATTAACCATTGGATTTACCCTTTTGCGTTTCAGCAATGGTAGCCATTTTGATCCTAACAAATTATAGCATATGCTTGTTTTGATGTATGTATCATTGAGATGCTCTAAATTTCCACATCTTCACAAGGGTCATTGCAATTTTCTTCCAAGCCAAGGGTCGAGCATCTTTCCAATAAAATGGTTAATTTCTTATTTGTTAGTAGATTCCTCTACTATATGGATTCTATAAGTGAAGTGTTCACATGGAAGTATTTAATCACAAATTTTTGCCCTAATTAAAGTCATCATTATCTATCATATCATGAATATGAACCAGTTCATTTAAGGATAGTGACACATATAGCAGGTAACGAGCTACGCGATAAATTTTTTTTAAATTATATTAGTGCCCCTAAATACTGTTAATGGGGAGGGAGACTTTTTTGGTGTTTTGCGGGTCCACAATAGCACTGTTACTGTTAGTATCAGAATCCACGACATTAATGATTATACTTCCTTTAGTGAAAGAAAATTCTCATTTATTTTGGATGTATATGCCACAATAAATAATTAAGTGAATTTAGTACAATTAATAACTAAGTGATACAAATTTTAAATATTTTAATTGGGGAATAGAATTTTTTTTAGTTCGATCTCCTAGAGTAATTATTTATGTTATATAACTTTTTTTGGCCAGCTGAAATGGTTAGTGTTATTGTGTCAGTGTTATTGTTTTTGGAGAAGTAGGGATCAAATTCTGAGCTCCTCAATTTCTATGTCCACACTAAGTGGCATTGCACTAAACAAGCATTGCGATTTATGTTATATAACTCAATAACTCTAATCTAAGGAATCATGATTGATATATATATATATATATATATATATAGTTTGGCTAGGAGATGTACGTAGTACGTTATGATTTCAATTATAAGCATTTTTTTTTTCTTCTTCGTTTCTGGCCAATGAAATGCTATAAATATTCAATTTTAGAAGCCAGTGGTTGGTCCAGAAGTACTTATCTGTTATAGTACACAGTACTACAGCACAAGAATGCTTTTGGTAAGTTTTGGCATCTATAACATGTTAAGAGTTATATATATGTTTTGATCTCTAGTAATATTTGCTCATTAACAATATGAGAGGTTTTAAATTCCCAAAAAAAAAAAAATGAGAGGTTTTGGATTAATGTTTTCCAAAGGAATAATAGTTTCTATCTATTCAATTTATGGCCTGAAAGGTTCATTTAATAGAGCTATTTAATTTCCCAGAAACTAAAATAAGATTTGATTAAAAAGAGAGATTAGAATTTTTAAATTTTAAAAGTATTGTGACTGAAATATGAAAAAAAATATATTGATCACCAACAAATTTTGCTATTGAACCAATGAGTTTTAACCTGTACTATATCCATTTTTATGAGAAATTTTATAATGATCCTAACATTTGATGAGTTGGAAGGCCAAATCGATAATATCAAGTCATTTCTATCAGAAATTTTATAATGATCATAGAATTTGATGAGTTAGAAGGTCAAACCAATAATATCAAACAATCTAGTGTTCACCCATATACTGTTAAGTTTTAGTTTTTATCACTTTAATTAAATGGAAAAATGATCAATTTTATCCTGAACTTTGGTGCAATTTTTAATTACGTCCTATTTTCAAAGTTATATCAATTTAGATATTCAATTTTGTGAATTGTATCAATTCTATTCTATTTTTGTTTAAGGATCTAAATGTAATTTTAAAAAATTATTTTTAAATCTTTACAAAATAAATTTATTTATTAACCTCTTTTTCTTTTTTTTTTTAAAAAAAAAAATTTACAAAATATTTTCAAATGTCAATCTTACCACTTTCAAAATAATTTCAAAAATTTAGTTTTGAAATATTTTAATAGAATTTTAAATTTTCTATATTATTTTATACAAATCCCCCATATTTTTTATATTTACTTCTCAACTTTCAACCATATTATTCAAAAATTTTCTAATAGATATGAAACATTAAAAAAAAGGTATGAAAAAAAGAGTATTAGATAATATAAAGAAGATTTGATCTATTAAAAAAATAAAGAAGATTTGATCTTTTAAAAAAATAAAGAACTTAAAATTTTCATTGTTTTTCATAGTGATAGTGTAAAGAAATTTCCTTTATATTTTTATTTTATTTAACATTAGAGTATGTAATAATTGATTTTTAAGTTGTATTTTTTGTATTGAGATATTTAAAAAAAAAATTATGTTTTCAAAAAATTAAACTCTAACTCTCTCTTTTTTATTCATTTCATATTATTTTTTGTGTTGAATCTTTATTAGAAAATTTTTAAATAATATAATTGAAAGTCAAGAAATGAGTTTTAGAAAAATTAAAATATGAAAACTTTCATATCTAAAATAACGTAAAAAATTTAATTTTATGAAAATATTTCAAAATTAATTTTTGAGGTTATTTTAAAAGTAATAAAATTAATATTTGAAAATATTCTTTTACATTTTATTTTTTATTAACCAAATAAGAGAAAAATATTTTAATAAATAAATTTATTTTATAAGAATCTAAAAGTAATTTTTAAAATATATTTAAATTTTTAAATTAAAATAGGATAAAATTGATATAATTTGCAAAGTTTAATAGCTAAATTGATATAACTTTGGAAATATGATATAATTGAAAATTAGACCAAAGTTCAAATAGATTTGATAATTTTTTCTAATTAAATACTGAATTTTTATTAATTAGACCTTCCAACTCATTAAAGGTCAGGATTGTTGTATAAAGCCAATTAATTAAAACTAAATACTACTCCTAGAACATATGATTAAGAACATATTATTAGAGAAGAAAAAAATCTAGCACATAAATAATTATTTTCTTTATATATAATTAGTTTTGATATTCAGTAACCACAAAAATTCTGATTAATCTGAATCATACCGATTGTACGTCATCTATACTCTTTCAGCACCAATTTCTTTATACACAAAACTCACACTCGAAATTTTGTTTATAAGAATTCAAACTCCTTACACCTTGACCAAACAACATCGGTATTATTATCAATCATTTAAAAACTCATGTTTCTCCAATATGAAGTTTACCTGCTGACTAACACATTTTATAAGGCACTGCCACCTCATATATTAATTGGAGCCGGCCTGGAATGCATATACGAAACACCTTCACTTCCTGGCTAAATAATAGTCCTCTCGCTCCTGCATGTCTTCGCATATAGTATAGTTCTATAATATGCATAAGCAACTCCATATGTAAGCAAAATGGTGAAGTTTCTCTAATACCCGCCGATATCAATATTGTTAACCTTGACATGTTTTCCTCATTGTCCTGTAACAGCTTTTGGAGATTCTCCAGCAATATAATTTATCTCCAATCACGGGTTAAATTGAACTTGTGTTTCTTCTCTTGCATCAACATCAATCAAGCTTGCAAAAGAAATTATCAAAATGATGCTATGATAAAATTTTATTAACAAGTGATCAAAATGAATGGCATGGATATTAATATCACAATATTCCAGATGATACATGAAAAATTTTACGGGGTTATGGTACATTATTTTTCATGTACTCTTCTGAAAAAAAATTGTCGATAAATATCAATGTGAACTAACTAAATGTAGGATAACTATTTCCCCAAAACCCTATATACAATAGATTACTTGATCTATCATCTAATCAAGAACCAGAGTTTCTTGGTTCTTTCTCCACCGGAGGAAGCAGAGGGTTGTGACACTGTCCGGAGTTAAGTCCACAGTTTACAGCATGCTGTGTGGGGTGCTGCACTTATCGGAAGTGACTTTAATGCGCAGAAAAAATGACTTTATTTAAGAATACTGAAAGCCAACCATCAATTAATAGAAGAATCAAAGTTCAAAAGTGGGAACTTCTGCGGTAAAGCCGCCATGTGTAGCCTGGTATGCTAGCCGAGTGACTATGTTCCTGTAAGGGTCATTTTCTCTTTTTTCCTTCAAAAAAGCAAGGCAATTCTCCACCTCGGACTTGACTTGTAAGTACAATTCTTGAGATTTCTCTCTGTCTTCTAATTCCTTCTTCCTGCCTTTAGAGCATAATTTATAATTGAGGTCAATCTTATTGCATGAACTGGATGCTAAACTTCAAATAATTCTAATGATGATGGTCTAAGCAAACTTATCATAAGTGGTCTGAACTGCAAGTGATAAATGTATACTTGCAATCAGGTACCAAAAAGAACTGTGAATGCTGAGAATATTCACAGTATGCAATGAATGGTGAGGAAAAATAGGTGTAGAACTATGTTTTTCAATATCTTATGAGAAAAACATCTCACACATCTAGGCAAAATGGTGCAGGTTTGAATCCTACGTACATGGTCAAATCAAACTAGATATATTTGTGTGAATGTTGAAGATAGAGACAGTGCAGCAAAATGGTTAATCATTGGCCAATAACATGCATTACCATCAGAAATATCTTGTTGGTTTGTGTCATCAGATGGTTGTTACTTGAAATACCCCCAAGTAGATTTTCATAAATACTATGTTATCACCGTACCTTCTGTTTCAATTGGTTTCCCAAAATAATAATAAAATCTGCCCGGAAATTTTGGTAGGACTCCTGGAAGGTGCATATCTTGGTTGCTCACTTCCCCGCTTGCTTCAGCTCTATCATCACCAGAGACCAGGCAGAGAAACAAAAGTAAAAAGAATTACATAAAAACTTAGTGAAAACCACATAGGAAAAATTAGGCATACCTCACACTCTTAGACTGCTCTGCTATCTCTGCTATGTAATCTCTAAGAAAAGGAACTTTCTGTTGGTCATCATAGTCAAAAACTACCTGAGGTAATCAACGTACTATCAATTATTCACTTAAGACCAGAGATAAGCTCCAAGTCAGTGACAGTGTCAATGAATGTGTACCAAAATCAGCGAAGTATACATAGTGAGAGGGACTTAATATGCCATATATATTAGAGAGCATGAGTCAATTTACCCACAGCAATGCAGGATGCACAAATCAATTTTATTGTCATATTGGAGATCACAGGCATCTATGCTTCTCATTATGGCAACCACGAGTTAGATGCATATTTTTGATAACAAAATTAAAAAAAAAAAAAAAGAATGCAATGTATACTGCTAATGTCAAGATACTGGGAGACTAGGAACTAGAGAGAATGAAAGCACAACGCCATTCAGCACAAAACATTGACCTAATGGGATTATACAATGATCACAAACCAGCGCAGCAGTGCCCTATGCATAACAAACTGATAACATGTCAATAAGATAAAAAGCAAGTCCACTGGCCTTACTTCAAAAAAATCATCTTCTCCAACGACACCAAATGGCACAATTTTGGCTCCAAACCTAGCTGCCATCCTGACAAATTCTGACCGTTCTGGCCAGAATAACTTGTATTCTTCACCCTGAAAGGCATTTAGAGTTCAGTGTTTCAAGACTATTTAAACATTTTCAGCTAGAAGTACATCTCATCTTCATAGTCAAATGAATAAAAAAACAAATAAAAATTCATTCTCAAAATAAGTTAGTGCTGAACCACAATTTAGGCAGATTTTGATCATAAGCCATTAACGGAATTTCCTTGAAGACATTAGAATCAAAAATGGAAAAGCAGAAAACAAATCTTTATAGTTGGACACCATGTGTTAAGTAATCCCACAATTTTTGTACCATGTTTCAGCGGCTAAGAAAGTAAGCAGCCAGTCAAATTTTTTTCTTTATTATTATTCTAAGCGTTTTTCTTCTTTAAAGGCAAGCAGGGTACTAGGAAAGTGATTTCTCATTCTATTACAGATTTGTAATTACTAGAACTACAATTCCAGTTTAGAACAATGTGTAAATTGAACCTCCACCTGATGTGAAATTGCATTTTAGGATAGCAAGAAGATACTGAATAAATCCAATTGAGAACAACATGAATATTGGATATATTTCTGATGTAAAGTGGCATCTCAGGGTGACAAGAAGGTACCAAAGCATTACCTTTCGATGGCAGGCCTCACGCACTCCACCTGGGTACAGCAACACATGAGATTTGTTGGACAGAAGTTTATAGAAAAGGGTTCCTGAAACAGGAACTGCGCCCATTATTCTGAATGTGTCAAATTGTGACATAGAGGGTAGCAACCCTTCTTTCAATCTCCTAAACATTGATGGATGTGCTATCCCTCTGAGAAGAACATTTCTTTCCAGCAAAAATTGGGTAACCATTGGAGTTAATTCAAATCCCAGCAACATGTGATAGCCAACATATAAGACAGGTCCTTCTGAAGGAATTCCTGCAAGACCTCTGACTATCTGCTCATTTTCTAAGGTTGAGAGCATCACAGGACTTGTAGCTTGCACAATGAACCTAAATCGTCAAAGGGAAACAACATTAGTCAAAAATAACAAATCAATTCGTTAAGGGAACTCTTATAATAATCATGGCCAAAGTCACTTTCAGGTGGGCTGGGCTGTAACAATTTCTCTGCTAAAGATTACGTCGCAAGCATACAGCAAAAGGTTCATATTACAAGCATAGTGCTTGATATAAAGTTGAAGTGAATTATTCTCCATGCTAATGTCTCAGAAAAAAAATGTCTTAAGTTGCTAAAAGTTTGTTTTGTGCCGGTGACAAAATTAAGATTTGTAACTGTAAGATAGTGAAATAGTAAACCTGTTTGATTCATATATCTTTTTGAATTCAGGAGGGGATGGTTGTATGTAGTCAGAAATATAGTCATGGCATGCTCCTCGACGATAGAAACTAGCACCCTTGATTATAGTCACCAAATCTACTTCATTTTCCTGCCAGAAGTTCATAACTGTGACCAATATATATATATATATAAAAGAACTCAAAACAACAGCTTCAACTAGTTTTTTGTGAACATAAATGATAGGAAGCAGGGCAGGGGGAAGAGGGAAGGATTGAGGGAGAGTTTATCCTACCAAGAAGAGAAAATGATTACTATCCTCAAACCAACGATTCTCACAGTTACGCAGCGCTTGGTGAAGTCTTTGACCTTCCTCTTTACTTGGTAGCAGCTGATCTTTGCCGCTGAAAACACAAAGCAAGAATGCAGTGTGATCATTTTGGATAAAATTGCACTTAAAGCAGCAAAGCTCTTATTATCAAGGTCATGAACAAGAGGACATTTGAAAATAGTGTATTAGTAAACAAAATGAAAATGGCATCCATTGAATAAACTAGTGTGAGAAAAGCAAGAGAGAATTCCAGAAGAAGTGTAGTTTTCCTATTGATGCATGTCCAGTCAAAAGTGAAGATGAAATGCCAATGTACTGTTTCTGCCATAGGCTTGAGGAACTGTGATGAAAGTGAAACTATCTACTTAGCATTGAGGGACAACCTAATTTAGTTCCATCAGAAATTGCTGTTAATTATTTCTAATTCCGTTTACGCACAACATACATAAAAAAAATAATAATGACTATATATTTCATTTATGGAGGTCTTTTTAAAGAAAAAAAACTAATGATAAATTCCCATGCTTTACTTGCTCTTTGGGTATTGGATCAAGTTTGCAAAAGATAAACAAAAAAGAACTATAAAAAGAACTATAAAAATACGATTTATACTTTTGAATAATAGATCATGGTGAAAGAGATGGACCTGCAAAGTATAAGAGTGTGAGCCTTTACAGCATGGAGGCGAGAGTTGGCATATGCTGAGGCAGATTTAAGCAACTGTAGCTTCCAGAGAAGTGTTTCTCTAGGTAAGATATCACCGAGAGCCTGACACAAAAACCATAAACTTCCTTTTTCATGTCAGGGAACACATGATGAGCATCAACACAAAAAAGTAAACAATAGAGATGATATAATAACTCAATATGAACTGCCAACAGATATCTAGTGTGACTCTTCAATAAGGAGACTGAATAAGAACTGCTTATGACAGATTTCTTGACATGCTCACTGAAAAATGTCGTATATGGCTGAGAAGATTCATGAACATTTATCATATGTAAATTAACATAACACTTATTGTAACCATGTAAACTACATTTTATGCCCTCTTATTATATCAATATCCTATAGTGAAATCTTACAGAGAGGAAAGATGGCAGTGCTGTGGCATCCTGTGATAGCTTCCCAACTGTCTGTTGTAGAGGAACTCCTTTAATCACATTATCCATTACCATCTTCAAAGGATCACCTAAACGAATGCAGCACCAATTTCTCAAATCAACTGGGGAGAAAAGAAATCATACAGTCTATTGATTGTAATTTTTTTTTTTATTATGCTGAAAATTTCACCGGAAAAATGAAGATATAAAACGATCGAGTTTGCTGTAATCAGTTTCAATGGCAGGTTCAATCAAAAGCAACAGCATGTTAATCCAAATTCACTCTCCTGCTTCTAGCTTTCAAACCAGCTCAAGCTTCAATTTGCAAAGAAAAAAACTTGAGTTCTTAGCACCAAATAGTTGTTAGAGATACAATTTTTACCTCATCTCCTAGCTTAAATTTTTAATTTGGTGGTGTTTGAATCTGATGTCTAAATCTCTGAACCAAAATATTGAAGTTGGAACCCTGTATCCTCATACTGGTAGTTAAATTCAGTATGAAGTAATATGTGTGCATGGTAATTAGGCCAGTAGAGTTTGCAAGGAGGGGGCGTGGTTAAAGGTCAAAACCCATTCTTTAGGTGCAGAAATCTAACAGTTCGGTCTGCTTCCAGTTAATCCTATGACCATGGAGTCATCTCTCACATTCAGTCACCAAAGGACCAAGTAACTTGATCCTTTATGGTCTTTTAATAGTGTAAGAGTCATCTAAGGAGATAAGCTCAAAATTGGGAATTCCACAGTGAAATCCTATTAAGCTATGTATGAAAGCTCTATCACAGCCTATTTAATTAACAGAACTAATCTCAAAGCTGTTTAAACCTAAATTATGTTTTACAAATAAATCTTTAGTGTTTTACTGTAAACTAATTTTATTGTGTTAGGATTTATATAAGGGTGATGCATACATCAACTCAACCAAACCTAGCATTTCATGTTATTAGCTCCATTTAAAGGCAAATATGTAAAACGAGGATAAAACAAGGATATGCAAATGTTTAATTGACAAGGAAGAAGAACCTGTCATCAAGCTAAGAATATAAGGAAGACCAAGCTGAAGTGGATTAGCCATAATTTCCAATAAGGACATTAGATGTTCCAGCTGTGACTTCTTAAAAGATGTTCCTGAAACAAAAGCACCAACAAAAACTTAGACGGAGTGAACAAAGTAATGCCAACGATGACTATCAGCTGAGAGTCCAAGTTGATGTTTAATGAATGATGCATTAAAAGATAAATGTAATATAATTAGCATTTTGGTTTTGAAAATAACAGTCACACAAAAATCCAGAGACATAGGTATACAATGCAGAAAGTTTGACTCCTTTAAATGAATGATTGATAAGGATGGAATATATCACCTGGATTAGCCAATACTAGTGCAAGATCAATTTCAGGGTTACGAGCTGCAACAGCTAGTGCCAGGCATGCTCCCAGAGATTCCCCAACAAGATATATTGGTCTATTAGGTGAAAGATTATTCTCTGCTCTAACTGTCCCTTCAATCAGCTTCACTAAGCCTGAGCCACAAAATTATGGGCAAGAAAAAAAAAGAAAGAGAAGCATAAAGATCACAATGAGTTTATTCTCCATCTCCAATATGCAAAAAACAAAAAAAGGAAAAAATGAATTTGCAGGAAGATTGCAAGGGACCTGTGAATGATGTTCTATCCTTAACTGGAATATGCAAGCACCATATGTCAAAAATCCTGGAAGACGAGGTAAGAAAAGAAAAATATATCTATATATTAGGGATCATAATTATACATTAATATTGCACAGACAAGATTCACACATGTCAGATGAATATTAGTCTCATTACTCATAACACCATAGTACAGTAGGTAGATGAGAGGACACTTACTTCCCAAGACTATAATGTTGCGTAACAAGTCCTAGTCCAACACCATCGATCCCTGCAAGAAGAAAGTGAAAAGCATTTTAATCAAAAAGGAACAAAGTTTGAGATCATAATTGACGAAACTGAGATGAGTACTCAAAGTCCATTTCACTAGTACTTTTGTGCTAAAGCTACACGTTCACCAAACTTTTTTTTTTTTTTAAACAACCAGATCAAGTGGTAGATTACCACCACCAGCTAGGAGAGAAAAGGAGCGGGATAACTATTGATTAATAACGTTTTAACAAGTTTTAAGTGAAATAAAGTTTGAATTTCAAAAAAAAAAAGTGAAATAAAGTTTGTGTGCTGAATTTAAAAATTTATGTACTATCGTTACCTCACATTAGGATGTGAACTATCTATTAAACTTAAAACTTAGCATGATATGGTTTCAATAAAAAACTTAGCATGATATAAATTTAAGGGTTCATTTCATAATAAATAAGGGTGAGAATCAAAATCAGTGATTTCGATTTATAATACTTGGTTCATTAAAATTTTTCATGCGAATGAAAATAAATTTTCTCATCAATAGAAATCACCCAATCCCCTGTATAAGAGTAAAAAATGATTTTTCATTTCTATAAAATCAAGTCAAATTAATTATAAATTAGTTAAAATTTTAAATATTGTCATATACTATTAAAATTTATAAAATATAATATTTTTGAAGTAATGACATAAAATATATAAATTCATAATAATTATTATTTAATATATTTTTATATAAATTTCAATTTCGATTCCGTTGTAAACCAAACGACCCTTTAATAGATATCTTATATTGAGGTTTATTTAATAAATTAATTGAATTATGCAAAATTTTTTGTGAACAAACTTAAATAAAAATTTATAAATTGACTCATAATTTTAATATATTGATATTATATATTTTTACTTACAATAAATATAAAAAATTATTTAAATATATATAATTAAAACAAAATTATAATATTATTAAATTTATTAAATATTTCTAGTTAATAATTTATTAATAAATAACTTAAATTTAATTTTTAAAATTTATTTAAATTCGATTTAAATTCATAAGTAAGAACAACAAGAAAAAACTTGCAATTTTCACCAACGTGTATAAAAATAAGTCCATACAACCAAGTCACTGCTATCATAAGAAATTTCAAAAAAAATGGCTTTATTTATTTTTTATTTAAAAAAAATACCTAAGCTCAAAAAAAATTAGGTATATATAATTTTTTTTTATAAAAAAACAATAAAGATTAAAGAGTGGGTCCAGGCTCGATTGCTACTGCCATTAACAAACTAATGAAGGCATGAGATGAGAGAAATGAATAATAATAAGCCAAAAAGACTATTATTATATATGATTGGACTTTTCAGTTACTGATTAAAGATGCATTACCAATCAATATGCTTTTATGAGACCATCATCAAACAAGATCAACCCAATCCACTGAAATCTAAGCTGATTTAATTTAACCAGAAAAAAAAAAATTAAACATAGCGTTTACCAGGCAAATAAAGAAGCAGCGGAGAATTCTCTAATCGACAGCTGCACTCCATCGGAGAGAACCACCGCGGCGGACCACCACCGTCCGATCTAATAAAATCTTTCGACTCCTCAAAATAATCCTTCAAGCTCTTTTTACACTTCATAGCTCTTACTTCAGTTTCAGCTTCTGATTCTAACTCTAAACGAAACGGATTGGTTGCCTCTGCTTCTGCTTCTCCTTCTTCTAATCTCTTCATATCCACCCTCGCATTCTCTGCAGAGCCACTCATCGTCGACGTAGCTGTAGCTGATGATGATATCTGTTCAGTAGCAACTGCAAATCTCCGCGGATTCGCTTTCTGTTTTCCGGAGGAGGACGGAGATAGGCATGAACGGACCGCCGGAGACGATGTGAATCTGGTGGCGAAAAAACATGCTCCGGTGGCTGCTGCCATGATGTAGTATTACTATATATAACTATTATGTGTAGTGGAGTTTTGTGTTGGTGATGAGCGAGTGAATATGGCGGGGCATTGAATTGAGAGAGAGATTTCAAAGGCAGCTCAGCTGCTTATGGCTTATGGACAGCACAGAGATTTGCAATAAAATGATTTTATTTTTACCTGTAATTATGCGACTCCATATGTCCATATCTGCTATTCTACAATAATCAAATTTTTTTATTTTATTGCTCCCTCCAATTGCCTCTCTTTGTACCTCTCAATTCATAAAACAATTTTTTTTAAAAAAAAATAATATATAAATTTTTTATAATTTTTTATTTAATATACATTTTTTTTATTTAATATACATTTTTTATCTAATGTACATTTAAATTCATATAACCAAAATATAAAATTATAAACTTAATTTTAAGTTTTCCGTGATGAATTATAAAAATGATATTATTTTCCATTATAAAGTATAAAAATGATATTATCTTATTGTATAAAACTGATATTATTTTATTGTATAGTCTATAAATTTAAAAATTTGTTAATTTATTTTAGCACCTCAATATATTTATATCTTAAAAGGGAATTGAACCATTAAATTACTTAACTTCCAAAAATAAAAGAAACTTACTCATAATAAAAAATAAGTATATATACTAAAATATTAATTATCATATTTTTAAAAATTACATTAAAAATATAATTTAAAAAATTACTAAAACATTTATACAAGAATAAAAGAATTGCAAAAACATAATCAAATATAAAAATTAAAGGAAATGAACAGGTACTAAATATTTTTTCCGTTCATTTTAAATTTTTTTAATATTAAAATTTAACTTAAATAAGTTAATAAACCATTAAGTCCTTCATTTAATTATTATTTTTATTGGAGATTCTTTATTTAATTATTATTTTTAATTAATTTATATTTTATATTTTATTATTTAATTAATTATTTTAAAAATATATATTATCTGTAATCTAAGTAACACATAGATAGGCGACTAATTTTTTATAAATACCGTATCCCGTGATAGAATAAAGAAATATTTCATTTTAGACGGATTGCTAAATAAAACATTAAAAATAAGATAACTTTCTAGAATTTTAATTTACAATTCTAGAACTTAATTTTTTTCTATACAATTTGTAAAGAAAAGAATTACGTTAGCCTTTTTTTAAAAAATAAATTACGTTAGCCTTTTTATCACCGGAAATAATCTTTTGAACCTAATTTATTAATTTGTATGGGTTTTTTGTTTTTGGTTTTTGTTTTTTTTTTGGTCAATACTTTTTTGTCCGTCGGTTTTTGTCTCTCATTGTCCCTTTTTTTTTTTTTTTTTGAAAATTGGCTGTTTTAGTATTTAATTCCAGATCATTTCGACCTAGAATTAATTAGCCAGCTAACATGAGGATTACAATGGGTTAATTTGTTATTCATGAATATCTCTCTACTACAGTGTCTTTGTTTTGAAAGTCTCCAACATTTCTTGGGGGGTTTACCCTGTTCCTTTTCCTTTTCT
Source organism: Mallotus japonicus (assembly GCA_949634005.1). Taxonomy (NCBI): domain Eukaryota; kingdom Viridiplantae; phylum Streptophyta; class Magnoliopsida; order Malpighiales; family Euphorbiaceae; genus Mallotus; species Mallotus japonicus. The sequence continues at coordinate 14,218 of CATIWK010076014.1, forward strand.
GCTTAGGGTTTTATTTCATAATAAGTTATTTACCTATAGTTGTGTTGTGTTAATTATGTTGTTCATATCTATGGCTTTGTTAGCCTTTTGGTGCAAGGCTCTCTACCTCTGTTTTGTCTATCTAGTGGAGATCCACCAGTGTACTGCCGCCATTTTGGCTTTGATATCCTTTTGGTGCAGGGCTCGCTGCCTCTGCTTTGTCTGTCTGGTGGAGATCCACCAGTGTGTCGCTGGAATAGCGGACGAACACCAGCTTGGCGATGATTTTGCTCTGATGGTTTTCAACTCGCCAAAACATCGAAGGTTTTCAACCAGGCTTTGCAAGATTGTTATACAGAAAGGAGATCTATGTCCCCGTTGCCTGGATCGAAGGTCGATCTTCCTCTCTCTCTGCTGCTTGAAGCTACTCAGTATGTGTCTGGACACTGCCACCATCTCTTCAAGTCCACGACACCAATGTTGTGCGACGTCAGTTCGGTATGAAGCTTTGCGACGTCAGGCTGCTGCTGCTACCGTCGTGGTCACCGCCGTCTGGTCTCTCTTCAATCTATCCTATGAAATTAGGGTTTCAACCTTAAATTGTAATTTTGGGTTGTTTCCAAAAATTAGCCTATATTAATATAATTTCTTTTTAATTGTTGTTAAAAAAAAATATCACGAGGATTACATTGTTGATAAATGATAATCCACGTGGCCATTCCTCATCATATCTCACACAAAAATATTCGTCTATTATTATAACATTTCTCAAAGCAACTAGGGGGTTCGGATTCGGCTCATTCGTTGAAAATAGGTCAAATTTGAGCATATCTAAATTAAAAATCCTTTGGTTTCAAAAAAAAAAAAAAATTAAATTCCTTTCATTTTATGTCTCTATTTTTAAATATAAATCTAACAGTTAGAAATTTTATAAAAATTAATTATTTATTTAAAAAAATCAACCATTAATCTTAATTTTAATGAAAAATTATTGTTAAAAATAAGATCTATATGTACAAAATACATCACAATAGATATATTAAATGTTGAGCTCTAAAACTATTAAGTCAAAATTTAACAAGTGTTCCTGTTCATAATTTAGCATTCACTCTTAAAGGTTTATGTATTGAATTATTAAAATTCACAATATTTTTCTATAAAAATTAAAAAAATTATTTTTATTAAAATACACATATTTTATTTAATATAAAATACTATAATTTTATTACATTTAAAACATTACTCTTCCTTTTCATAAAAAGTGATGTCTTTTATTTTAACTAAAACATTCTATTTTATTCAAATAAAAATACTTTTCTTTTTTAACCTAAAAAATATGTATTTTCTCACCCATTTTTCTATTTTTATTTTATTATTCAATAATTATTATTACCATGCATGTTAAAAATAATATGTATTTTTAATAAAAATAATAAGTTCTAAATTTTTTATTTGATGAATTTGTAGTTTTTAATTTAATATAATTATTTAATTATTTATTTTAAAATATGTATATTATTTGCAGTCTGCACAAAGTGCGGATTCACAACTAATTATTATGTTAAATACTAAATCAACCATAAATATATATATATGGAGAGAGAGCAAAGATCTACTTACATATATTACAAAATTAGAGTATTTTATGCGACGTTTCGACCATTAATTATAATACAGCTAATAGTTAAAAATTTTGATTAATTTTTATTAAATATTATTTTATTATAATTTATATTCTTTCTTTTTACTATTTAATTATTTCCTATTAAAATCACTTTTCATTAATATAGTATAATCCATTTTTTTCTTTTTTTGAAAAAATATTTTTATCTTTTGTCTCTATTAATAAATATAATCAATACAAGAAAACAATAATTTTTACAAAAGCAAATACAAGAAACCTATTAAATTTTCAATGAAAAAAAAAAGAACATATAAAAAAAAACACATCACTTGAAAGGTGATTTAGATAAGAAATAGCTAATAGTGGAAGAAAGATTATAAATTTAAAAAATAACATTTAATAAAATTAACTAAATATTTCAATTATTAGATATATTACAATTAATAGTTAAAATATCCTGTAAAATAAATTAGTTTTACATGGAATTCACTTACACATATTGTAAAATTAATATTTTTTTTGGCTAAAATATTGTAAAATTAATAATTAATATATATAAGACAAAGCTTTTCCATTAAATAATGGACAGAACAAACAATGACCTAAGTGTGTGTGTATATATATAACGTGTATGTCAAAATTTAGAATCAATAATTTTAAATTTTAGAATCTCAATCTTAACTACAAAAATGAGAGCTGATTACTAAAATTATCATTATATCATTCATAATTTCAATTGAACAAACTACAAATTCATATATGAAATAAATATTATAAACATACCCTACGTAGAAATTAAATTCAAAATTTTATTCTTGGAGTCTTAGTACAATAGCAAATTGATCTATGTCTTATTGACATTAAATTTAAATTATACATATAAAAAAATAAATATTAAAAGAATTTTATCTCTCTTATAAGTTCATTCACCTTAAATTTTAAATTAGATAAAATCTTTTAGGACATTTTTGTTATAATAATAATAATAATAATAATAATAATGTTTGGTGGGCAAACGATAACGATAGGGATGATGCTTACTCATATTGTCCATATATATTTTTTCCAGGTGGATCGGAAGTCTATACGCCTATATAAGGTCAAACACATTTCTTTAGGAGGTGCATAGTAAACAAAGGTAAACAAAAAGGACAGGATGTATGTCGCGGTCGCGGGTGGGGCATAAAGGCCCATCCTGTCTTTGCATTTTTTTTGAAAATTTAATTTTTTTGAAATTTAAAATTTATGTTGTATATGAGTGAATTTATGGTACAAAAATTTAAATATCTATTGTTTGTAAATTTAATTTTTTAAAATTTAAAATCTAAATTATACACGGATGAATCCATCGTGTACAAGGATTTAAACACCCATAGTCTGAAATTTTTTTTTTTAGAATCTAAAACCTAAGTTGCACACTGATAAATCCGTCGTGTAAAAATTAAAATACCTGAAGCATGTTTAAATTTTTTTAATAATAAAATAAAAAATAAATAATTTTTTTTATTTCAAATTTTTGGTGAAAATAATTTTTTTTTAATTTAAAACTTAAGTTGTACACGGATAAATCCGTAGTGTAAAAATTTAAATACTTATACCTTGTAAATTTTTTTTTAATAATGAAATGAAAAAAAATAAAATAAATGGGAACAATTTGGTAAATATTTCACTAGTAGCGACACACTGTAGCATCGCTACTAGCGACACATATCTTTTTCCAACAAAATCAAGCTCTCTCTCATCTCATGCTTGTATTTACCAAAATGAGTAATCCATAAAAGGACTACATCCATCCATATTAATACAAAGACAACCAATAAATTATTGACGAATTGCTTCAAGACGGGGCTGTGACTGTCCTCGTTTTTTTACTAGTATAAGATAGACATGAAAGTTTGAATTCTATTCTATTGACCATCCTTGAAATTTACTCTATTCTATTCTATTCACACTTTTTTACCTTCCGAGGACTATCCTTGCAATGCCAAATGACACTCCACATGTCAATTTACTCTAATTTGATTGATTGTCTCTTACTACAGGTGAGGTCTCCGTCTCCACTTGAAATTTTTTATTCACTTTTATAGTGGATGTTTTATTAAAACATGAGCTATTTTCATTATATAATATTATAATCCACAAATCTCAATCCATCTCCAGCCTCCAATGAATATAAATAAAAAATTAATGACTCCCTAATACACTTACGGGAGTTTTTTTTTTTAACCATTAAACTTAATTTTAGGAGCGTACGCGTTTGGTTGTCGGCAATGGTTACTAATATAAAAAAATAGGGAAAATGTTCAATTTGCATCTTAGATTTGTGACCTAATTCTACATTGGTATCTCTGTTTTTTTTTTTTATCCAATCGGAACTTTTGATTTGAAAAGTTGAACATATTGAAACTTTACTGATTACAATCAAATTTTATTACTTTATTTTAGTACAATTAAGTTCTATAAACTAATAAAAAACTAATTTTAACGGATACTAACTAATTAAATAGATAATTTTTTTAGAAATATATTTATATAACCTAACTATTAAATTTTAAAAGTTTTTCAACCTATAAAATAAATTTTAAAATTTTTCTTAAATTTTTAAAAATTTTAAAATCAAGTGATATAAATTTAAAAAAAATGACTAAATTTATTCGTTAACATAAATAGTGAATTGATAATTGACCTAAAATTTAATTTTAATAGTTGAATAAAAAAATTTTATTTATCAATTACTGTGTAGGTTTAAAAATTATTGTGTAAATTTAAAATTTTTAACTAATGAATAAAATTTAAAAATTTTTATTCAACCATTAAAATTAAATTTTAGGTCAATTATCAATTTGATATTTACATTAACGAATAAATTTGGTCATTTTTTTGAAATTTATATCACTTAATTTTAAAATTTTTAAAAATTTAAGAAAAATGTGAAAAAAATTATTTTATAGGTTGAAAAATTTTTAAAATTTAATAATTAGGTTCTACATATATTTCTAAAAAAAATCAATTTAATTTGTTAATATCCGTTAAAATTAGTTTTTTTATTAGTTTATAGGACTTAATTGTACTAAAAAAAGTTATAAAATTTGATTGTAATCAGTAAAGTTCCAATATACTCCACTTTTCAAACATGAAGTTCCACATTGAGATAAAAAAAATAAAAGGTCCAAAATACTCTTAGGGCACAAACTCATGATACAAATTGGACCTTTTCCCTTTCTTAAATTAAGACAAAGCAACTGTTGTATCATGTAATCTACCAACCTCATTACCAAAAAAAAAAAAAAAGGGATCTTTATATGAATAGACTAAAAAGTAAAAAAAAATTTCAAAAATGTTGTTGACTTGAAAAACTTTCAAAAATATTTTTTCAAACTTTTTTCTTTCAAATATAGCCTACTCCCCTTACCATTAGGGTTGTTTTTTTTTTTCCAGCATTTTTTTTTCTTTTTACTGATTTTTCAACTTTTTTTTACTTTATACTTTTTTTAATATTTTATTTGTTTTCTTTTTTTTTCGACAATTTTTTTGTTTTATACTGTTTTCATTTATTTTTTCTCAATATTTTTTT
>CATIWK010076022.1:0-12456 GCA_949634005.1 Mallotus japonicus
ATTAATCTTAATTAATTAATTAAACACTTTAATCAATAATTAGATTAATATTGATGATAATTTGGTGAAACTCTATTAGGTGTGACTTATTAGGTTCATGTCTAATTGACAATGAAAAGATAATATCAACACTTGATATTATTTAAAACTCTTTATAGTCTAAATGTGAAAATCTCAATTATACACATTTAGTTCTCATAAGTTGTGAGTGACCCCTAGCATCGATATCACAACTACCCAATTACAAATGAATGCATGTATTGATTCACATGAACCCTTTGGTCAAAATTACCGTGCACTAAAATCCTTTCATTAGAAGATCCCGATATAGCCTAGAGTCAAGGTTTAGTCAAATTCTAATAGCTATATCATATGACCTCATCTCAAGTTACAATTCTTGATAAAACATAACAAATACTAGAAACACTTTTCTAGCATTGAAACTCTTTCAGACTGTGTCATGTTTGTCTTGCCCAAGAACTTATTCATCAAGAATGAACTTAGATAGCATAGGATCTTATCCCGGATCACTCCAGGCAATGAATCTCATCTTGGTCGAACACTCATCCCTACACTTAACTAACTAGAGCCACCACACGCCATATACCCATGTGTGAATAACACAAGTATGTAAGCGGTAATAAACTCTAACCACTTAAATGTGGATGACCGTGTCACCTCAGGTCAAAGGACTATATACACCATTATGACCTAGATTGTGATCGTTGACTATAAGTGAATATCCTCGCAATTACAAATCTAACATCATGTTCGATCTACCCATCACATGAGTATCCACATGTCTATTCTGATATTTCATATCAAGTAGCATGAGACTCACTACCTCCCACTATTAGTATCGCATACTAATCAAGGAAAATAGACAGAGGTGATAGTCAAATTAATATTACCCAAATATTAATTTATCGACTACGAACATTTTATAGCATATGTGCCAAATAAATTTGTGACTCATATTATCAACTCTTGATAACAAATTTATTTAACATTATGCTAATGGGTGAATATTCAATTAAATAAACACTTTAGATAAAAGAATATCTTTTATTGCCATTTGGAATTTTTACAATGTAAAAAATATGTGATTGGCCTCCTCTAGGGCATACCACCTATGCTAACATCTCTAACTTATGATTATTGCATTTATTGTGCAAACTATTTGTACAGAATACAAGTAGTTAAATATCCGCTATGATGGTTGTGGATCTCATACAATTGAGCACACGGGAAATGCAAAATTATGTGTGATTTAAAAAGACATTACCTATATAGATAGTATATATCACATGTTATTTTTGCAAAAGATTGACACTGCTCAAGTTTGAGCGAGGATCCACTATCCGATGATAATCATGGATCAAAGCCCACCTAGAAATAAAACTAGGATACCCCACGGAGAAAATAAGGTTGAAAGGGAGTATTGCTTATTTTGTAAGAAAAATGTTAACCCACATTTTTTATTCTTCTTCCCTAGATTTGCCATTCATACATGCATACGTATGGATACATCACTAACTTGTATTTTAACAGCCATGCTGCACATAAAATAAATTTCTTGCATATATATGCTATGCATATATGTTAACCCTATTCTTTTTGTAAGAGATTTCATGCATACACTTAATATCATTTGTACTGGCTTCATGGTATTATAGTCATAGCTTCTTAAGACACCCTTTAGAAAAGAGAATTAATTGTAGTTGGAGTTCAAAGATGGGCAAATAAACTACCCCGACTTTACCAAGTTTTTATGTGCATGTGCATGACCTATCCATGCGCATTGGGTTTTTAATCTCGATCCTAAATTGCATGCTAACTCTTTTGTTGATTTTACTTTATTTTGGTAGTTTTTTCGATTGAGAGATGATTTTGATAATGTCATTTATTATAATGATTTTAGGTTGTTTAGAACATGAGGCATGTACTTGAAAATGTTCTTTGATTGAATAACTAAGTATTTTTACAACCATTGAGACATATACAACATCACTAATGGCTAATTGACATTGAGTACGAAGTTTTTAAAACCTCATAAAAATGTTTTCTATTGATTCTTCTGATCAATCAAAGTAACATATAGAGTAAAATAAAATATCTCAAAATGGAATTTCTCTTCTATATCTTTCTAAGTCGTGATTGAATATTCAAGTAAATGAGTATACTATGTGAAGATCGATAAGAGTTACCAAATAATCAATATCTCTAAAAGTCACTGGTCGATGTTTCATCAAATGATACCGAAAATTAAGCTATGTACTCAATTGTGGATTGATTATATTCTTTTTATAAGAAAAGGACAAATATATGGACAAATATATCAAACTTATTACTAGATCCCAATTCTACCATTCTTTGAAATTGATTATAGGGATAAATGGTACTTAATTTTAGTAAAGGTTGAGACGTTAGTTGCCCTATGACATTCATAGGCTCCCCTTCTTTTGGCCTTCTAAAAATCTAAAAATTTTCATATTAAAGATTGGATGTCTTCCACCTTTGATTCTGAAAACCACATTTGGCCAGGTGATATCAATCTCCTCTAGGTGCTTTTTGAACTATTTTCACGTCATTTCATTCCTCTCCATAATTGGTTTAAGCATTGTAGACATCTACATGATTAAATCTCATGAGACTTCTTTCCTCGGAATCTCGATAATGTGTTGTAACTGAAATTTTCTTGTCAGCACAATGGGAGATCCCTATTACAGTCGTCACCAATTTCAATCTCATCTCTTGCCTTAGGCTCACATGCCTCAATCTCGTTGCATGAGTTAGAGCAATTAGATTTTGGCTTGTATTACATCATATGTATGTAAAAATTATTTATATATTTATCTTTATTTAAAAATTAAAAATATTTAGTTATTATAATTTTTATTCTTAAAACACGATGAGTTAAAAAAATAAAAATCTAATTTAATATAATAAAAAAAATTTGGATGATTTTAATATTATGTTATAAGTTCATGGACCAAATAAATTTTTTACTTTTAAAATTGGTCTATTTAATTATAGACTAAAAGACAATGGATATAATAGTTTAACACAATAAAATCTTAAGGAATTTTAATTATTAGACACACATGGATGTATTAGTGTATTATGTCAAACCTTAAAAATATTAAAATAATTAATCCAAATTATTAATGTCTAATTCAATATGTACATCAATATAATATATTAGTAGATTTTCAATATTTTAATATTAGAATACTAAAAATTATAACAATATACTAAAATTAAAGTTAAAATTTTAATACTAAAATATTTCTCTGATATTTTAGTTGATTATAACTAAGAAATTGTCAAAGAAATTTGTATAATTTGTTAAGAGATTATGTTGAACAGTTGGTAAATAAGGGAAAAAAAATTTAAGATCAACTTAGTCTTCACTGCAAAGTTTAGAGGTCAGATTGGTCCAAAACAGGTCAAATGGATTAATTTCGCCCTAACTGAAAAATTTAGGGGTCAAATTATGCATTTGGCATAAGATACTTGAAGTGGAGAACTTCCCTTATATACTAGTAGTTTTTTACTTTTATTTTTTTTTAATTGAGCAGATCTGTTTCCTCCTTGGGGAAAAAAAAAGTATCCTTTAATTTGGGATCTTAACATCTTTAATAAGTTGTTTTGAAATATGAATTATTGGAACCAGTGGCCTGCCCACTACCAACTTTAACCAAAAAGTTGCATAACATGAAAACCATATAATGTTAGCATGAGATAATAATATATTGGATTGGTGATACCATAACCTCAAAAGTATTTGACGATTGGTGACTAATGTAAAGTTGGTGATAACTAATTTTTTGGAGCTTGACATTGCACCATCTGTTACCAACTGCAATGTCCATCCCAACTACAAAACCAAAATCCCTTGACTTAGACGCCTTAAATTTATATAAGGGAAAATTGTTTTCCTATGTGTTTTGACTTATTATGCTATTTTATTCCTAACATTTGAAAAAATAATTATTTATTTTATATTTATTTGTTATTGTACTATTTCATCCCCGACAGAAGGTTTAATTAATGTTAAAAGAATAAAATATAAGGATGAATAAATATTTTTTCAAATGTCAGGAAAAAAGTAATGTAATAAGCTAAAATACAGAAAAAAAATAGCAATTTACTTGATATAATTTTGTTTGTCAATATCATCCTCTTGTCATGACATTAAATAAAATATTAGTTTCTTGCCTTTTTGTGGATGGATTAAGTATAGATATATCTTAGCAAGTAAGCATTTGTCAATGGAACCTTCCCAAGTTACCAAACTATCCTTCTTTTTCCCATTTTAGATGTTTGAGGCACTTGGGTAGTAGCATTGCATGTTGTACTTGTAACCTATGTTCATTCTAGGATCAATTAAGAGAATCCTGAATTTCGGTCAATATGTATCAGTCTTTGTCATTTTAAAAAATAATAACTTTTAATATCTAAACGTTATTAACGAGGTTAAATAGCATGGAATAATATGCATATTTTACTCATAATTAGTGTATGATCCAATTAAGAGAAGACTTATTTATTTTTATTGGGTGCTTATATATAATATTAAAGGAAGAAGCCATGCGTATGGGGATTGTATAATTATTTTACAAACATGTGGGGGTGATTAAATGCTTGATTATAATCAAATTTAAAAAAAAAAATTAAATGCTTGATTGTAATGATTTTACAAACATGTGGGTCAATCAGAATAGTAACTTTGACCTATGTCAATTGGTTAACACATCAGATTAATTTCACCGAAAATCATTAAGTGACTTTGAACTGAAATTAAAATAGAATTTAAAGGATTAAAAAGAAAAAAAATTAAAATTATAGCACTATTTTAAAATATGGGTCAAAATTATGGTACCAACAGTGTCATAACCCAAAAAGTATACATGTATTTGGAGTCACATCAATCCAATTTTTACTTTTAGGTTGTGTTTCTTTTTAGTGGGAGGACGTGAAAATCCATTTTCTTCAATGGATTGTCTGGTCATAGCTCATAAAAATTGCTTTTCTTTTTTTTCCCTTCATCTTCTTCCTCCTCTCATTTTAACTCACTGTTCCTTCGTCTTTGTTAGTGGGGAAGAAGTCATGTTTCCAATATGCTTTGTCTAGCGTCCACGCAAGAGATTATTAATAAAAGAAATGAATTGCTTTTATGAAAATTATGAACCAATTTAACAACTAACTAACAGAAATATCAAAAAACAAAATTTCACTCAAATAATAAAATTTTTTATTATTATTTTTTAATTGCGTTGACAAATTTTTTTGATGTATAATTTGGTTATTTATAGACCCCCACAATGGCTTTAATTAGCCATAGATCATTGTTTTTTATCTTTAAATGAGTTGAATTGTGGAAATATTAACAGAAATTTTACAATTGAGTGATAATCACACTCCATAAAAGATAAACAAAGAATTCATAGAGAAAGATTAAAAAAATTCAAAAAAGAAAATAAACATATATAAAAAATCTATATGTATTGAATGTAAAGAAATGAGATTAATAATATAGTACCACCGTCAATCTATAAGATAAAAGAATAAAGAAAGAAAGAAATTGAGACGACTAGAGTTTCAATCCATAACTGTTAGTTGCAAATATTAAATTTGCAGCTAATAATTACAAATCTATTTATATATATAAAGATTAAACTTAAATTGCACTGTTCATCTACAGTGCATTTTGTGGCCATTGATTTCATCTTTAATTACAAAAAAGCCACAGTATTTTGTCTTAAAAAAAAAAGACTCCACATCGTTTGCCCATCGCATGTCCGTTCATGCTCTTCGCCCTTGCTGAAAACCACATCGTTTTATGGATCTTCATCTTCCTTTATTTCGTTTTCCTTATTTGCCCTCCTTCACCATAGAAAACAACACTGATTTACCATGTTTATTTGTCATTTTCCTTTCCCATGGCTTTAGAAGGATTGTGTTGTTGCTCTATATTTTTATTCTTTTAGAATTTTATTTTATTTATTTTCTATTTAAATAATAATGCTACTCTTTAAAAGCATTGATTGGTTTGATTCTTTTATTATCAGTATTTGTTATTTCGAATGAATAAAAATGAACAAATTTTTTGTTTTTAATTTTTTGAATTGTTTTTTTATCTATTTATATATATAAAGATGAAACTCAAATTGCACTGTTCATCTACAGTGCATTTTCTGGCCATTGATTTCATCTTTAATTACAAAAGAGCCACCGTGTTTTGTCTTAAAAAAAAGACTCCACATCGTTTGCCCCTCGCATTTCCGTTTATGCCCTTAGCCCTTACTGAAAACAATATCATTTTATAGGTCTTCATCTTCCTTTATTTCATTTTCCTTATTTGCCCTCCTTCACCATAGAAAACAACACCGATTTACCATGTTTATTTGTCATTATCCTTTCCCATGGCTATAGAAGGATTTGTGTTGTTGCTCTATATTTTTTTTTGAAGTATTTTATTTTATTTATTTTCTATTTAAATAATAATACTACTCTTTAAAAGTATTGATTAGTTTGATTTTTTTATTATCAGTATTTGTTATTTCAAATGAATAAAAATCAACAAATTTTTTGTTTTAAATTTTTTGTGTTGTTTTTTTATCTATGCATGAAATGCAACAATATTCATGAAAGTTAAAATTTTTAATTTCCTCCATGCTCTATGTTGAAAAAATAAATGTGGATTTTATAATTAAAACATGAACTATTTTTTTTATACATATAAATTTTTTTAAGGTATTCCCCGCTGCAAAACGCGGATAACTTTACTAGTTTATTAAATAAATAAAAATTATTGATATATAATTACTATTTCAAAAATAAAAAAGAATTAAAGAAATATATGTTACGTAGGCACATATATAATATTTCATAAAATAAAATAAAATAAAAAATCATAAAACTAATAATTATTTCGGCTATTTGTTTTACTATAATATCAGTATATTTCTTAGTATAAAAATGTCTAAATTTTAAAATTATACTGAAATTTATATACCAACAAAGTTAGACAAGAAAATTAAAAGTCAGAAATTTTAATTTTTAAAAAATTTCAATTTAATGTATTTTATTCAGATTCCAGGACATTTTTTTTTTTTTTTTTTTTGAGAATAGATTCCAGGACATTTAATTTGGCAGGAATTGGTGTTGGAAGAGATAATAGCAATGGAGGGCATTGGTCAATATTGCGCCAATTTTCTCATTTAGACCTGCGGATGCAACAACCTTTTTTATAATACACTTTCAAAGGCCAAATATACAATTTCACCCCTGAACTTTACTCAATTATTCTATGTCACCTCTTAACTTTCATTTTATTCAATTTTACCTCTTAGCTTCTATTTTTTTACCTATTTAACCCTTATTATACACCAGACAAACGTATATATTTAACTCGCGCTGATCTTAAATATATGAAAAATAAAAGTTAAGAGGTGAAATTGGTAAAAAATAGAAGTTATGTAGGCTAAATAGGTGAAATATAAAAATTAAGAGATAAAATTGAATAAAATAAAAGTCGAGAGGTAACATAAAATAATTGAGTAAAGTTCAGGGGTGAAATTGTATATTCAGCCAACTTTCATTTAGAATTTGCGCTACTATTCTCAAAGTGGTCCATGAGATGACTTGTTCCACAACAAATCATGAATTAATTAAGACCAAAAAACCAAAAGACTTCATCAAAACGGATAAAACACGCATACGTAAAATTAAATTAAAGGCCTAGCCAAAGGCTTAAAGGTGTGGAGTGGGAGATTGGCGGTTCAATCCTCCACTCCCCTCCCAACTTCCTCTCCACTAAATCTTGGGGACAATGTCCCTCAGGTGTTTAAATGTTTGAACTACCCGTTTAGGGCTGGTACCTCCGGGACCAGTCACGGAATCGGCTCCATTTAGAGGTTGAAGGGTGTATTTTCTTTACCTCCATTCTCAAAAAAAAAAAATTTAAATTAAATTAAAGAAAATAGATGGCCGGAAGTATGGCTATTCTCTCTCTAAATCAAGTGTCTGACTGTAGTCCATGTTTCGAGAAAAATAAGTATATATCTTGTAGAAATTAAAAAATAATATTGTGTTAGATTTTATTTCTTTTTTGTTTAAATTTATTTAAAAAATTAATTGTGAATTAGTACTTTGTGCGAATTATAAATAATATATATATTTTAAAATAATTAATTAATTAATTTATAAAAATTAAAATTATAGTTTAATTAAATATAAAAATGAGAACTTAAAAAGTTATTGTAATTTTTTTATTGTATTATTTCTTATTAAGAGTAAGTATATATATGTAGTTAGTAATAGTAATACTTGAATGCATTAACGTATCAATCAATTAATTTTTTTATTTTTAATTCAATTATTTTTACAATTAAAACAAAAATAGTTAAGTAATAAAATGAGACTTGATATCTGTAGAGGATATAAAAATTTACAAATTATAAGTTTCATAAAAAAAAGATTTCCTATTTCACTTATTTTGCTAATTTGTATTTATTTTAAAATTTTTTATTTCTAATCTTTTAATCTAAAATGTAAAAAATAAAATTAGCTCAAAATTTTAATTCAATTTTTGATAGGGGAGGCTACTTTTTTATATAAATTAAAAATAAAGTAAGCAATATTTAAGTTATAACCGCAATAACCTTTACTTTTGGTGAACCAAACAAATTTTTAAAGATGTAATTTTGTGGATTTTTGGCGTTGAAGTTTTCATCGAAGAAATTATTTTTGAAGAAAAAAGAATAAAAAAAAAACAAAGAAAACAAATAAAAAGAAAGAACATTGCTGGCGTCGACGGCTAACTAAAAGAGTTATCTCCCAAAAAATTAAAAACAAACTCGTCTTTTTTCCTAAAAGTTGTAATCCCAAAAATACCCTTATACTGTATCTGCATTTCTCCCGTGTTGCTCAAAACATCAGCACGTTTTCCATATGACAAGAAAAAAAAAAAAAAAATCCTCATCCGACTTTCTAATCTCACATCTCAAAAATATACAAATTAATAAATAAAATAAAGTTGTAGCTTCTTCTCCCCAGGCCCCGACCATCCGGTGACCACAAGCAAATATCAAATCCTACATATGAGATTTAAGCATTGTGGACAGGCGTATATTGAGGCTCTTGCGAATAACGCTATGGCCATGTGCACTGTGAAGTGCTTTTTTTTTTTGGAAGAACGTAATAAAGCCTCTAAACTTTGACACTTTATTCTATTGAGTTCATTAATTTTTTATTGTGTTTTATTAAACTCTTAATCTTTTATTTTCGTATAAATTAAAGATAAATTATACTGAACTAACTAAATTGTGCAACAATTCAGGTTCGTTGTTGCTAAATATGTTGTTATAAAAGGTTTAGAGATATATTTTGTGAAAAATGAAAGAAAAAAATGAGGGAAAGGGATAGGGAAAAATGCCCATCATCGGTTTTTTGATTCAATTAATAATTCTAATGACACGTTCATTGTTAAAACTTACAACCGACATCAAAATTGTGGTAGAATAAACAAAATTTATTTCACAATTTTATTACTTTAGTCTAATTTGTCTTTAATTTATACGAAAATAAAAAATTAAGGGCTTAATAAAATATAATAAAAATTTAGGGACTGAATAGCATAAATTGTCAAATTTCAGGGGCTTCATAATGGGTTTATCCTTTTTTTTCAATGATTTAGCAACATTAGGTATATTAATGAAGTGTTTTACATTTAAATAACTATAAATTATTTTAAATTATTTTAAACTTATGATTATTTAGTATCTGCCAAAAATATATCAATATATATTTCGAGTAAATAAAAATTATTTTATTTATTACTTAAAATTTTACACAGAATTTTATAATCTACCTATCGATAGTTGCACTTCATATTTAATTATCTTTAATTTATATTAATATTTATTTTTATACTAATATTTTTTAACTTGAACTTTTTATTACTCATTAAAATAAATTATACATCTTATTAAAAAGTATATTTATTTTATTTAAGTAAAATAATTTATTATTACTAATTTTTAAAATCATATGAAAATATAAAAAGAATTCTTTTATGATTAACTTATACATAGAGTTAAAATTAAAAATTTTAATTGAAATTTAATTTTTTTTTAATTATGGTTTCAATCTCAATAAAATAATACTTTTTAATATTTAAAAGTGGAAATCTTGTAGATATAAATATCATTTAAAAAATTTTAATCTACATGTTATAATAATTGAATACTTTAAGTAAAATAAAAATAGCTTTAATTATTTAAAAAATAATTATTTTTTGTCATATAATATATTTGAACAAGTAAAAAAAAATTACAATAAAAAAACTAACTAAATATGTTATCATCACCTTTGCGATAAAAAAAAAACATATAATTACTATTCCAAATGATAAAATAAAAAGCAACAAAAATTAACCATAAAGCATTTGCTATATATATAACACATTGTACTACCTCTATCGTACCCTTCCCTTCAAGAACACGCTACAATATTCATAGTTGCTTGTCATCTTGCATTTCCCTTAACCCTAAATTAGACTTGATCTTGAAATAACGTGACCTTCAAATATTTAATTATTTTACCACTGATTAAGTTATTAATTTAAGGTTTTGATAAACTTCTTGAACATTGATTTTGATAAACAAATTCACTTATTTTTTTTTTTCAAAAAAATTATGTTGTTTTCAACTAGGTTATGTCCATTTCAAGATTTTCATAATGCATACGATAAAATAACAAAACAAAATCTTTAACCTTGATTATAGTTACTTGATTTTTGCATCAAGCACATGTTAACTTCAAAAGCAATTTTGACATTTGTTACCTTCAAATTTCAAATTTCAAAAGCAACCATTGTGTTGTCTATAATCAGTTTGCTTAGGACAAAAGCACTATTTATCGTAGAAATAAGTGAAAGAAGGATGAATTTCAGTCAATTGGCCAACACTTCAGATATAATCTTATACAACACATTATAAAGGCTAACATGCCTTAAATCTCTAATATATTGAAGACTTTTAACTTTTGGAGTAAAAATGATAAAAGTATGATTCAAATCCTTAGGCATATTAGCACTAGTAAAAAATTTCAAAACCATATCACACACATCATCACTAATATAGACTAATATTTTTGAAAAAAAAAGGCAGACATACATACCATTAAGTCTAGAAACTTTTAGGAGGATGCATTTGCTGAAGAGCCTTGAAAATCTCATCTCATGTGAATAGAGTCTTTAAAAATCAATCTAATCATTTAAACTTCAATCAAACAACAATAGTTTTGATATCAAAATAGAAGCACCCAGAAAAGTTTGAAGAGTTTCAGCCAATTAGTTGTTGTAATTTTGTATATAAAATAATATAAAAAATGCTTGCTTATATATTAAAAAAATGGTTATCATATTTGATAACTCTTCAACAGACGGGCTTTGTGAGTGGGCGACATATTCAGGAAAATATAGTCATTAATCATGAAATTGTTCATGCTTTAAAGCATATGTTCGAAGGCAAGAAAAGCTACTTTGCTCTCAAATTGGACCTAGCAAAAGCATATGACAGGGTAAATTGGGAGTTCTTGAAGCAAATCCAAAGACAGTTGGGTGGGGTTGATTATGGCTTGTGTGGAGACTGTCACTTTCTCAATTTCAGTCAATGGATCATTAACTTAAAGCTTCAAAACAAAAAGAGGTATGAGGCAAGGAGACCCTATATCTCCTTACTTTTTCATCTTGATGCTATTTCCCTAGACTAGTAATAAAAGAGTACCAAGTAGGCAACATTAAGGGGATAAAAGTTATTAGACACAACCCTGTAATCATTCATTCATTGTTCACAGATGATACTCTAATTTATAGCAAAAATAATACATAGAAAATGGAAATGTACATAAATTTACTAGCTATGTATGCTAAATTCTAGAGGCAAAAAATAAATATGGAAAAGTCAGAGATAATATTCAGTGCAAATACAAGCCAAGAGATGAGAACTCAAGTCTACAACATATTTCGCATAAAAGAATCAACTTACTCTTCGAAGTATTTAGGAATTCCTATGGAATAGGGTAAAACTAAGAAGAAGATGTTCAACTACCATGTTTAGAGAACCCAAGAAAAAACTTAAGCCTAGAAAGCAAAATTCTTAACACAAGCTAGAAGAGAAATTATAACAAAGGTAGTCCTTCGAGTCCTTCCTTCGTGATGTTAGTTTTTAAGATCCCTTCAGGTATTATCCAAGAAATAGAGAAACTAATAAGAAGATTTTGGTGGCACTAAGATATTAAAAAAAAAATTATACTGGGTTAAGCGAAAATCTCTGACTTACTCGAAATAGTAGGGAGGACTGGGATTCAAAGAAATGGAGAAATTCAACTTCGCAATGCTTGGTGAAATGGGTTGGAAACTTCTCCAGAACCCTGGTACTTTGTGTA
>CATIWK010076075.1:0-16103 GCA_949634005.1 Mallotus japonicus
TTTAAAACATATTAATTTAAAATTAAAACTTCTCCAATAGAAATATGTAATCAATACTATATTAATTAAGATTTATCATATTAGTTTGAACTCAATTTTACAGATTGTTATAATATTAATATGACTTAGTAATTGGTATTGCACTAATATGAACTCAATTTTTATGATTGACATTGCAACCTAAATGAGACTTGCCATGCTAAACTAAATTTTCCAATGAGAATTGATAATTTTAATTCTTGAAGGATAAACAACATTTGTGTGTATATATATACACATACTAAAATAATTTTTAATGAGATTTGAAAACTGAATACATGACAATACGATAAATCCTAATTAATATAATATTAATTACATAGTCATGTTGGAGAAGTGACAATTCTAAATCAATATGTTTTAAATTTATTTTTATGTTAAAAATAAAATTATCTAGATAATATTATTATTATTATTACAGTAGAAATATGATAAAATTAAAATCTATATTAATTTAATAAAAAACTCAACGAATTTAAAATTATATTATAAGTTCACGAACCAAATAGAACATCTAATTTTTAAAATTGGTCCATTTAATGGTGGGGATATAATAGTTTAACAGAAAAAAACTTAAGAATGTTTAAATTAATTATTGAAAACATATAATTTAATAGTATAATAAATTAAACCTTGAGGATGTCATAGTAATTAACCCAACATTTAGAGAGGTGTATTTAATTAGCACTTTTAGATACTTTGATAGATTTTAAAAGTTATGGGATATTCAATCATAACTTTTAAAAACTCCTTAAAAGTTATGGTATATTTAATAATAACTTTTATAAACTTAAAACAAATATGTAAAAGTTACCAGATATTTAATTAGAATTTTTAAATAGTTAATAAAAGTAAACCTATATTAAAAAAGTCATGGATTTTTATAGACAATATAATTTTGTAGACTTTGAATGACTTTTTCTATTTATATCAACCTACAAAAATCAATCACCCTAGCTCAAGAAATTGAATGACTTTCAAATATGATGCTTTAAAGTGCCATAAATCTACTTACTGCTATTTCAATTTATTTTCACTTTTTTATTTTTATTTATCATGTTTTTTATTATATATATATGTTAGGTAAATATTTTTTGATGGATTGTGGAAAAATCTATTAGCTGAAATTTTTTTTATTTGAAATTAATAAAATAAATATCTTAATTATTTTTTAAAAAATTAATTAAAGACATCCACTTTTAATAATTATTTTAAAAATTTTATTTTTATTATTTGATAAAAAATTAATTTATTTCGTCAAAATATGTATACTAAAATCAATAAAAATTGTCCAATATCAATAAAAGTCATAAAAGTCTTTCAAAATAAAGTCTATAAAAGTCATTAACAAATTTATAAAACTCTATAAAAGTCTTCCAAAATAAAGTCTATAAAAGCCATTAAACTTTATAAAAGTCATTAAAAATCTATAAACTCTACAAAAATCATTTACTTAAAAAAGTTTATAAATATTTTTAAAAGTGCTAATTGGATACACGCTTAATTTTAGATATGATGAATTTCTTTACAATTGTTAAAATGAGTATACTTTTTGACTATATTAATGAATTGATGTAATTAGTTTTTTTTTTTTTGAACAAAATTAATGTAATTAGTTTGCTTTTAAATATATATGATTGTGTGATTGTAATAATGATGATGTAGCAATCAACAATGAATATGTTTTTAACTTAATTAAACTCAAGTAATGTTTAAAATTCTTTATTAACTTTAATTCGTCTATAAAAAAAAATATCTAAACTCTATAAAAAAAAATTGAATATGCATACATCGGTGTGTATACATATATGTATTAAAAAATTAAAGCTAACGGCTAAAAGTTGAATAATTTAACATGTAACTCATTTTAAGCGATCAATAAATTAATGATTCAATTATTTTTTCTCTTCTCTTATTTTTATTTTATTTTTTTAAAAGAGAGCTGAGCCGAACTTGAATTAGTAGCTTATTTCTAAGCTGGCCATATTTGAACCAGACAGGCAGACAGGCACAGCTGCTCTTTGGGGCAACACTGGCTATCAATTAATAAACAGAAAATAATAATAATATATATTTTTTTAAATATAAGAAAGCTGGTGGCTCTTATTAGAAACGTTGACTATCCACTGGGGGTGGTTTCATGCATCAGAGATTCACAGATCACAATCCAACCACTCTGCATCCAAAACTTTCATTTATTTGCATGTGTACAAATGCATTGATTTCTAAATTATTATAATTAATCAGTCGAATTTATCGATACAAAAATGTAAAAAATATAAATTATATTTTTATTTCTCTTTTTTTAAAAAATAATTTATAATTTTTCTATATTATAAAAATTTTATCATTTATTTATTTATTTTTAAACTACTATATTTACGTTATATATCCAACAGTGTATATTATATTTTATTAAAAATTAAAAAATATAAAAAACTTTACCTATTTTTAAGCAGAATATTTTATTTTCATTAATTAAATATGATATATATTATAAATTTATTAATTAATGAAAAATTCAACAACTAAAACTATGGACCTAATTTCATAGAGCCATTCAATGTAAATGCTGTCAATGAAGGAACAAGAATATATTTAAAATAAATAAAATTTATTTAAATATATATATATATCTTTTATTTATCTATCTAAGAAAATTCTATGGTAATTTTACTTTATTTATATTATTATAAAATAAAAATATATTTTATGAAAAATTTTAGGATTATTTTAATTTTTACTTACTTTCATTTTACTTTATTTTATTTATTATTGGATGAAAATATATTTTCTCATCTAACGATGATTATTAATAAAGTATATTTTATTTTATAAAAATTAAAATAACCCTAGAGTACATTATACTTTATTATTCAACCATGATTATTAAAAAAATATATTTTATTTTATAAAAATAAAAGAATGATAGAATGCACAATTTATAAATATACATCAAAGAAAAGCAAGATTTTTTTTTTTTAGTTTCAGAAAAAAAAAAAGATTCTCCTTTTTTTTTCTTTCATTAACGAACCTATAGCCACTCTCTCTGCCTTTTCCCATTGCCTAAAATCATTATAAAGACGTGTTCTATTCTTGTTTATCAACAAATTTGTATGAACAAAGATAGTAAATTTTTTTTTTTTACAGAAACAACTAAATTTAAACAATTCTTTCTTTCTTTCTTTCATTCACTCAATTTTCTTCTTTGTTACTACTCCTTTATTACTATACTACGCATCTTTGTTTTCGTGGAAATTTTTCTTTCTGGGTTATTGCTGATCCGCATATTTCGCGGGAATCAATCATCAAACTTTCTTTTTGCCTTGTTTTCTTTCTTGATATAGTGTTATTTTGACAAAAGAGAGAGCCTTGGATCTGGGTTTTCTATATAAAGACAAAAAGATTAAAACTTTTCAACTTTGAGGTGGTTGAGGAGTTGATTTTAAGGTTTTTTTTTCTCAACCACTTTGAGCCAGAATTGTAATCCAAGTGATTTGTGATTCTGCAAGATTTTTTTTTTCCTTTTGAGATCCGATGGCTGACTTTGGAGGAGCAAAATGGAGAGGTTTGAGATCAGTGTTGATGGTTTCTCTCAACTTCTTGTTAGCTTTTGTGTTAGTTTCTGCAGAAAGAGGCTTCAAACGTGAGTTTACAAGAATCCCTCAAAAAGAGGAGGACACTGGTTTATCAACCTACTTTCTCAAGGCTGCTGCTTTCTTATGGCAATCTGATCAGACTGGTTATCAACATGTTTGGCCGGTAAATGATTCTGACAGACTTTTTCTCCATTAAAGAATCTTCACTATAAACAGTCTATCATGCTTTAAGGATATACTTTTTCTCCTAGTTCTGTTTATGTATCATGCTTCATTGTAATATTATCCAGGATCCATTTGTTTGATGATTGTCTGTTTTAGGTAGTCAAGTGGTAGTGCTTGATGTACTTCATGAGTTATGAGGTGCAATTTATGGATGGCTTCAAAAAGTAATTATCTTCACTACCAAATGGTCTATCATGTTTTAAGGTGTCTTATTTTTATGCATCATGTATCATTAGAATGTTCAGGATCCATGTGTTTGATAATTATTTATGTTAGTGCAAGATCTACTTTTAATGGAGTCAAAAAGTGATTATTTCCGTGTGGTTTGACGGAAAGAGAGTTAACTTTTGGCCTTGCTATATATATATATATATTTTTTTTTGTGTTTTGTTTTGTTTTAATGTTAATTAACAGTAGAGTGTTGGTTTGAGATGTATATATTTATTTTGCATCTTTTCCTGTGCAGGAAATGAAATTTGGTTGGCAAATAGTACTGGGTACTATTATTGGCTTCTTTGGAGCAGCGTTTGGAAGTGTTGGTGGGGTTGGTGGGGGTGGCATTTTTGTTCCCATGCTTAGTTTGATTATTGGGTTTGATCCCAAATCTGCAACTGCAATTTCAAAATGTAAGACTTCTATCTTTGCGCCGCGCCCCTTGTTATTTTAACTATTAAAAGAAAAAAGAAGAAAAAATTATTTGTTTAATCTCAGAACAATGAATAAAGGTTGGAAGAAACTTTTATGGAAGGAATATACTGGTATTTTTTTTAGGGGAAACCTTATCTTTCTTGAAAAAGGTGGAGAAATTTCAGAATTATTTAACTCCCATACTTCTTAATGGGTACAAGAGTACATTTGCGTGTATGGGCGATTGGTCAACACTCAATCTATGGGTTGTGTTTATCAACTTAAATTATTAACTCATCACTATTACCTGTGAGGTGAATAACTCAAAAAACTTCTTAGCTGCTCTGGGTATGTATTCGTGTTTATACACTAATTAATTAGATAAGTTACACATATTTATTAGTGTGATTGAGGTACCTATCAATCATCCAATGCCCAAGACGCTCAATATACGCATCACTCGTGCATACTCCAGAGTAGGCAAGTAGTGGCATGTGGCCTGGTGTATTATCAAAATTAGAATGGTTTGGCAATAGTGATAGAGTGACTGATTATGGTTATTTTAATTTTGTATTTGGTCAGGTATGATCATGGGTGCAGCTGCATCTACTGTATATTATAATCTAAAGCTAAGGCATCCTACACTTGACATGCCCATAATTGACTATGATTTGACTCTGCTCATCCAACCGATGCTCATGCTTGGAATCAGTATAGGTGTTGCTTTCAATGTGATATTTGCGGATTGGATGGTTACAGTTCTGCTTATCATTCTTTTCATAGGTAATTTTATTTTGAATTTGTACTTCATTTTGTTGGGTATTTTCCTTTAATAACTCACTCAACTAGCTAAATTTTCATGGTTTGCAGGTACATCAACAAAGGCATTCTTCAAGGGTGTTGAAACATGGAAGAAGGAAACAATAATGAAAAAAGTAATTTTATAAACTCAATCAATTTTGAATTTTAGCCTGATGTTTAGTTCTGGATAAAATTCATGGTCAGTACAATTTCATTTGAGGTTTTAAATAAGGAGTTGGCAAATACTTAAAATTATTAAGTTATATTGTCAGGATAGATTCACATTTTCAATCACTTAGAGGGAAGTCCCGTATAGTTGTAGTTCCTAATATATGTTTTCTAATTGCATTTTCTTTCCCCAATCACAGGAGGCTGCAAAACGTCTACAGGCAAATGGTATGTTTGCTTGCTGTTCTTGATTCTTTGAAAAACCATTAATTGATTCTGATAATCTGTTTCTTCCTTAAAGTATACATATTTTTCCTTGTTTCAGGTAATGGAGGGGCAGAAGTGGAATACAAGCCTCTTCCTGGTGGCCCAGCCAATGGTCATGAAAGTGACACTAAGGAACCAGAAGTGAGTTTGATTCTGTTCTGTCTTCTGAAATCAGCACCAGAGAGTTCTAATGAAATGGAATCTATTGCAGGTCACTATTCTTGAGAATGTTTACTGGAAGGAACTTGGACTTCTTGTTTTTGTTTGGGTTTCATTCCTCGTGTTGCAGATTGCAAAGGTTTGTTTTCTTCTTTGTCAAAACACTTGTCTTATATTATGTTTCATAGCAAGAGCTAACTAGCTAGAAAATTTGGTTTTTCTGCGGACAGAATCATATGACTGCTTGTTCGATAGAATACTGGGTAGTAAACTTGTTACAGGTACCTTCTATAAATACTAATGTCCATTGTTTGATCTCTCATTATGATGCGTTTTCAAGTTTCTACTTCTGCTTGAATTGTTTGTGTGTGGTGTGCACATGCATGTGGGTGGTGTTTGCATTTTCTAGAATTTGATTTGAAGATGCATTCATTCCATGTTCTACAGATCCCCGTTTCTCTTGGGGTTTCAATGTACGAGGCAGTGAGCCTTTACAAAGGACGAAGAATAATAGCATCTAAGGGTGAAGAAGGCGCAAACTTTAAAGTGCACCAACTTGTTCTTTATTGTTTCTGCGGTGTCCTGGCTGGAATAGTTGGTGGACTGCTTGGACTAGGTGGTGGATTCATTATGGGTCCATTATTTTTGGAGCTGGGAATCCCTCCTCAGGTGAGCTAATTCTATTTAATTAGATAGTTACATAGTCCTGAACTCAATTGGTGAGGTCATTTCTAATCAGCCTTGAAAACTGAAATGAATTAATCCGACAGTTTCATGACTCTGAAAATAACAAAAGTTGTTCATATGGACAATCAATAGTAAAACTGAAAAATCATGTGATTATATGAAGGGGCATTTATCTCAGGCAAAATTGACCTCTAGACTTAAGTCTTAACTGCTTTGATTATTCAATGCAGGTTTCGAGTGCAACTGCAACCTTTGCAATGACTTTCTCCTCATCCATGTCTGTTGTAGAATACTACCTTCTAAAACGTTTTCCAGTTCCTTATGGTAAGAGCTGACATTACCTAGAATATATATAATATTTTTTTCCTTTAAAGGAACAGCATAGTGCACTCTTGTCCCTGCAGATTAGGAATAAAGTTTAAAGGATTTACTGACTAAAGATTTTTCTGGCAGCTCTTTACTTTGTCGCGGTAGCTACAGTTGCTGCTTTAATAGGGCAGCACATAGTCAGAAGGCTGATTATTATGTTTGGAAGGGCATCCCTTATAATCTTCATTCTTGCTTTTACCATTTTTGTTAGTGCAGTTTCATTAGGTGAGCTTGATTTTTCCTGTTATTTTTGACATGGGAAATCACCCTTTTTTTTTTTTTTTTTTTTTTCCTTTTGGTAATTTGGAACTACATTTTCAACTCTGAAAATTCTGCTCGCAGGTGGTGTCGGCGTATCAAACATGATTTGGAAGATTGAGCATAATGAATACATGGGATTTGAGAACCTCTGCAAGTATGAGGGGTAGGAGTAGGATTTTTTTCTTGGGGGGTCTTTTTATGAATTTTTTTTGGTTAAATTATTGTGTTGAAGGTTGGTTCTTTAGGTGCTGTAATTACTTGAGGTAGCAAATGTGCCTCATGTGTTGTACAAGTTATTGAATTGGTGGGACGACAGGGTGTGATTACAACTGATTAAGATTTTCTCAGAAGTTCGCTGCTGTAGTTTTTTAACAATTTGTCCCTTTTCTTGTTAGGAACTGTACTAATCGTGAATTATGATATGCCGATAGTGGAATCTGGAAATCACATTAATGTCTCAAAACTAAATTGAAGTTCTTCTTCGGTACATGTGGAATTAAAAAATTTTGATTAATACTTATTTAATTATAGCTATTCGGACTCTGTTTCTTCTTTTTCATTCTTTTTTATTTTCTCTACATTTCTATGGCTTCATTACTGGTTTTTAGTGAAGCTTTGAATATACTTATCTTGTGTTTAAATGCAAATTTTTTATTTAAAAATCTCAAATAACGTGTAATTGTGTATTTTCAAATTATGATTATTGGCCTTTTAATGTGTTAAATTCTGATTGGTACAATTTTAAATAATTGTCAAATAAAATATTTAATCCAAAATTAAATTTATGATAAAATCTCTTAATCAATATATAGTTATTTCAGTTTCTTTTTATCTATACCTAAAATTTATTGTCACACCTTTCTAAAAAAGACAACAAATGTAAAATCATTAATTTTTTAAACATCTGTATCATAGAGTCTTGTGATCCATACAAATTCTTTACTCATAAAAAGAATAATATTTTTATTTTGTTCATTTTTCTAATTTTTTCTAATCAAAACTAAATTCAACTAAAAGATCATAAAAAAAGTACTGAAAATAGACATTTTTTAATTCATTAAAAATTCCAAGAAATGATTTTTTGAAGTATATATATATATATAATGAAACACTCATTATAAATATGAAAAGTAAGTTAAACTGATTAATCAAAGATCTAAATTTTTTTTTTTAAACCATCAAAGATCTAAACTTATAATGCCAAATGTTGAATAGTCCAATGGTATAGTTCTATTTAAAGCATTAATAGATTAAGAGTTCGACCTTTGTCTACTTCTTTCCATTCAAAAAAAAAAAATCTAAACTTATTATTAATTTATTAAGAAAAATAGAATCATCAAGTTAGTTAATTATCAGAATTTTATTTAAAAAAAAAAACTCAAAAATCAAAATAGACAAAATAATATTTCTCACTTGAGAAGTTTTGGGCCTGGTTCTATACTGAGCCCAACTTCAACCGGTCCAAACTCTTAAGACTACGTCGTTTTGATGTAAACGGTAACTTGACTCTCCAGCGTTTGTTCTACGCCCGATTCCGATTCTTCGCAATTAAAGAAGGAAAGCCCTAAGCAAAGCAGATTGTGAATTGCGCCTCATCTGCGAGAGAGGAAAAAATGGTGTTTTACTTCAAAGCCAGACCAGAGGTCGGAGATTACACCATTTTTATGGGTCTCGATAAGTACGAGAATGAAGAGCTCATCAAATACGGCTTCCCTGAAGACATTTGGTACCCTTTTTTTAAAAAAAATCATTGATGCGTTTTTGCCATTTTTGTTTATCATTTTTGTGATTAATTCATCAAGTTTGAATCTTTTTATTTTTATTTAATTTTTTAATTTATAGATAATAAATGGGTTTGTTCAAGAAATTGTTCTGGTGTTGATTGATTATTTGTTTGTTTGCAAGGTTTCATGTGGATAAAATGTCTTCAGCTCATGTTTATTTGAGACTGCATAAAGGTCAGACAATGGATGATATAAGTGAAGGTTTACTTGAAGATTGTGTTCAGCTTGTCAAAGCTAATTCAATCCAAGGCAAATTTTTTATTCCTTTTTGTCATTTTACTGTGGCTCAATTTATACGGGTAGCTTTGATTTTTTTTTTTGTTTTAGCTAACTAGTTTATTAACGGCGTGATCTTGCAGGCAACAAAACTAATAACATTGATGTTGTTTATACCCCATGGTCCAATTTAAGGAAAACTGCTTCCATGGATGTTGGGCAAGTAGGCTTCCACAATTCAAAGATGGTAAGATCGTCATTTTCTAGTTATTTTTCGTTAGCCTTATATAAGATCGTTGTTGTGCGAATGTACCTTTCTCTGATCTGATGCTAATTCCTTAGGTTCGAACTGTAAAAGTGGAGAAGCGAATTAACGAGGTAGTTAATAGATTAAACAGAACAAAAGTTGAAAGAAAGCCTGACTTGAAAGGTGAATCTATGATCTCAGTTTTCAAATTTTATTTCTATTATTTTTGATAGAGGACTTCTATTGGAGATTGATTAATTTGTCTGGTATTGTTCTCCTTTGTATTTTATTTCTTACCTTATGAAAAGTATATTTGTCTTGATAATTATATTACTATACTTATTTACCATAATATGATTGCAGCTGAGAGAGAAGCAGTGAATGCAGCAGAAAGAGCAGAGAGAAAGCTTCAGCTGAGGGATAAAGTGAGTCTTTATATATGAATATTTCTTGCATGACTTGATCAAATTTGATATTATAACGATAGGCTTTCCAATTTATGGGTACACACAACATCTAACATGAAAATGTCCCATATGCTCTTTTCTATTGAATGGCTGTAATACTATTGAAATTGAGCTTGGGTACATGAATGACTAATATGAATGATGCCTGATCTGCTCTAAAACCTCATCTATTTGATGATGATAGGCTTGCAGTTTTCAAATTCCATGTAGCTTAGACGTCAACCATGATTTTTTCCCATCTATGAATGTTATATTTGGTTCTTGGATTAATGCATGGCTTTGAGTTTGTACTTTATAACTGACTCAGGATTGATTCCTTCAAAATGTAAATATACCATTCCTCAGTAAGGATTTGATCTATCCATCTCACTCTCTCCCTTTCATATGTTAGCAACTTCAATTTGCTATAATCACTAAAGCAATAATTGTTTCAAATGAAAATGTAAACACGGGCATTCTATTACATGAATGTGGAGATAGGAGGGCTTCAATGCTCGTCTGATCGTCTTTTCTCATTTATGTTTATCTAGTGTAAATGCCAATTAAAACCTCAAATTTTATTTTGAAGAAACGTCGAGAGGAAATGGAAAGGCTTGAAAAAGAGAGGCAGGCAGAGATAAGGAGCTACAAAGGTTTGATGGTGTCTGAAAATATGACATCTAACAAGCAGATTGCTGCTGAAAGCAAATCGTTGCAGGAGCTGGAAGAGGATTTCATGTAGGCATGAATTATGCCTAATTTGCTGGCTCTTCAAGAAGAGAATTTGTCGTTCAGTATGTAACTCCAGACAAAAAGTTGTTTTCCCTCCCTTGTACAAATAAATCAACTCAGAGTCATGCCTGCGGTTCTACAATATCGGTAAGAAAAATTGTGAAAAGAAATGTCGATTGCTGGCATAAGGCAGAGAGTGGGGCGATTGGGGTGGAATAACTTTTTCTATAGTAAACCATAAGTGGTAATTGGATGGTGACAATGACGAAAATGATGAGACTTGATTGATAATGTGTGATTAAGTTCTTTTTTTTTGCAATTATAGTATGTTTCAAAATGATCTAGCGATGCACTGTGATTGCACATGCACCGTGAAACATTCATCCAATGAGGCATTATATATATTCAAGCTTTTCGTTGTTATTAGACTTTGTTTCGTATTGTTATTTTGTTAATGAATGCGGGTAGATGTCTGAATATGAAATCAAGATCAAGCACTTTGGAAGTTCTGCGTGTATGTTTCGGAGTATTGTTGCTTCGGTTTCAGTATTTCATGAAATAACCCTTCCAATCACTATCGATAACTTGTGTCCTGATTTCAGTTCATAAGGTGGTGGTAGGCTAATGATAAAAAGAAACTCTTTATTTTTGCAATTGTGCAATTTTGTTTAAAATCTAATCTAATTTGGGTTAAAAAAAAAAATCTAGTCTAATTTTACTTGTAATTGTAATTTTAGTCAATTTGATGCAATTGATTTCAATTACTTATTTTTAAATTAATGTGGCATGATGCAATTTATTTTTTTAAGCTTGGCCTAGTGGCTTTACAAGAAGGGAGAGCCAACTTTACTTTTTACTAAATGTATTTGACTCTATGATAAGATATTATTATATCATTCGTCCTAGATAGGTTAGGCATGATAAGACATTATATTATTGGTCCTAGACATGTTAGGCATGACACAATGCAAATTAAAAGTAATATTATTTTATTCTTATTTGTATGTTCAATTTCAATCTTGAAAATTTTAAATATCATAGTATTTAACTATTTATATTATGGATAATTCAACATATTTTAGTATTTTTTAATTTAAAATTTTAGTTGCTTTCTTAAAAAAAAATTTAATTTTAATTGAAGTATAATCTATATATATTTTGAATACAAATGTTAATATCAACGCTATGAGAATAGCTTAGTATTATTTCATTAAACATGACCATAATATTATTGATAACATATGCAATTAATATCAATTAGCAATAACAAAAAAAATGAAATTTCGTTAACATTGTAAAATTAAAAAAATAATTTTTTTTGATGATTTAGCCAAAATAAACATAACATTCAAATAAAATTTTCTAGTTCTATCCCTATTTATCAAATAGTCGATAAAGTTTGAAAATTTTGTACTCCCTCCATTCCAGAACTAAGTCTATTTTATACTTCCTAGTTACATTTTCTTTTCGTATATCTTTTAATTAATACTAAATAAACTATTTTACTAAAATTATATGTTTTAAATAAAAATAAATATTAAGTATTAAATAAGAAAAGTGCTATTATAAAATTAATAAAATAATAATTTTAAAAGAAAGTGGACTGTAATTTATAATGGATAAAAAATGAGTTTATAATTTTAGAAGGAAAAAAATAATAATAATATAATTATTACTGGGTGTACATAAAATTTCCAGACTCATCAAAAATCACAAACCTGAGTGTACATAAAATCATCACAGCACACAAAACAAAAAAAAAAAAAGGGCAAGAGCATCACTTTCTTGATAGCAAGACTTCATTCACTAGATTGTTCAAGTGCATGGAAGATGACCCATCAGGACTAATGGCTTCTTCTGCTAATTTCTGCCACTCCATAGCCTTCTCCTTCATCTTTTTACCCGTTTCACCATTCATCAACTCTTTAACAAGCTTCTCTACATCATCTCTTTTGAAGTTATTGCTCAATTCTACTCCATTTCCCCATTCATTGCAACTCTTCCTACAGTTGACTAAATGGTCTCCAAAGAAAGGCCAGCAAATCATGGGTACTCCTGAAGAAATGCTTTCCAATACCGAGTTCCATCCACAGTGGGTTATGAATCCTGCCGTTGATGGGTGGTTGAGTACTTCCTCTTGTCGACACCAACTAGCTATAAAGCCTCTTTCGTTAGTTTCAACAAGAAATTCTGATGGAAGAATTGCTGATTCTCCCATGATCAAATCTGGCCTTGTTATCCACAAGAAGTTGCAGTTACTGTTGGCAAGTCCCCATCCAAGCTCAACTAGTTGCTCCACTGTCATTACAGTAGTGCTTCCAAAATTTACGTAAATCACTGAGTTGGGTTCTTTGGAGTGAAGCCATTTGATGCACTCTGCCTCTTCATTCCATAGATTGCACTCCATAGAACTGTATTGATCATTTGGAATTTTGTCAAGAAGCAATTGTAGAGGACCAATGCTATAAATCCTTTGAAAGATTGAAGAAAGGCTGTTCAAGACCTCACTTTCTAGAGCATCAAAATTGTTAAATATAACAGCTGATGCTTTCGAAGCTCTTCCCAGATCACCTTCAATAGTCTCTTCCATGGAGCTTATTTGATCTTTAGTCTTGATGAACTTAGAAAGATCCCTCACTCGAGCTCCTTTCATTCCTGGAATCCATTCCATCGTGCTGTCCAAATTCATATCTGAAGCTCCCTGAACATTGCTCGGATCTGCAAATTAACAATGTTTACTTAGGTTAGCCAGGTCAATCAATGGCTAAACTACATTAGAGAGGGACGATCATACCTTTGAGGAAAGCGATGAATTGTTTGATCTGGTCACGAGAATGCTTAAAGCTCATGAACCCAGAAGGTCCCATGTTCCAAAGAAGCACATTAGGAATTTGAAGTTCATCAGAGAGTGTTTAGACTATAACTCAAAATAGCATCAGAAAGTAGGCATGTCACCGGAGGACATGAAGTAGAGTCATTAAGCTTAGTAACAAGATCACGAAACAGACCCAAAAAGCTCTTCCTGCAAGTCTCACGAAGAGCAAGCAAATTCAAGGCTAAACTAGTGTGAGAACTGAAAGGAGGGTGTTCAAGAGGTATGGTTTCAAAATGGAAATCAGACAAGCCATCTAAAGCATTAGGGCCTCTTGAATCAAGAATGCGATTGTGGTTAAACTCAGTGTTGACAAAGGTTACATGAAAGCCTTTGTCATGCAGGAGTTTTGCTAATTTCAGCATGGGAACCATGTCCCTTGCATTGGAAATGGGACACACACTATATGAGGCTTATTACTAGCTACTGCCATTTTTTTTTTTTTTTGTGGTTTGTGGGTAGAAGAGAGTAGAAAAATTTACAGGAACAAAAGCATGGAAAATGACAGTTTCAGGAACATGGGTGTTCTTCAATTCCTTGCATTGATCACCATGCTGTATTTGTTCTTATATGCTTGCAATTTGTTCAGCACTAAATTCTAAACTACATTTTACTACTAACAACAATGAATTGAAATGGGTCAATATTCTATACAATGGATGGTTGTGGTCTCTGGATTGACTATTTTTTTTTTTTACTGAACAGAATTGGAAGATTCATTACCAGAAGATGTGCCACTTAGGTTAAATATCAGGATATGGTCGATGTTGTAAGGAGAAGAAGAGCTTTAACCTCACACCCAAATGATTTTATTCTAATCTGCAAATAATAATGCCAAAAGATTAGATATAAGGCATAGTTTTTAAAAACAATATTTGCAAAATTAAGGAAATGGACTCATATTACATTCAATAAATATAAGGAAGATATATTACATTCAATGAAAAAGTGCACAGAGCCAATGGTAGTCAAACTGATGTGGTTTGACATGACTGACCACTAGTGATAATTTGTTCTCACTTGCCTAATGCAATTTAAAGAAATATAAAAAATTCTCCAAGTTGCTAAGAAAGGGATGTTACTAATGAATTGTCGATACCAACTAAGCCTACCCACTTGAATTGGACAAATAAAAGCAAAGCATGACCAAACAGAAGCACGTAAAAGATGATTACCAATGATGATAAAACATATAACCAAGAATATGCAGACACTGCATATCTGACACAAATGGGCAAGTTAACCAATAACAACAATAAAACGTTCAGAGCTGGCTTAAAAATGATTTACATTGCTTACATATCAGCAATTTGACATGGACATGATTAAATGCCAATAATAACAACATCAGCAATTTGGCATGTACATGATTAAATGCCAAAAGTGGCAACATCAAGGAAAAAAAAAATTATACCTTGAAATTATGAAAAAAGAAATCAAATCCTTACATTGTTGTCACAAATTTATAAAGCACTCAGTTAACAATCTTCTATGCCAGGTCATTCTCATCCAATGGTTCTTCTTCTTCTTTGTCAGCACCAGTCTTCAATGCACTAACATCTCCAGTTGGTAGCTTTCTTGCAAGTTTAATGATCTGCAGCAAGTTATTCGAGTCAAACAGTGGACTACAAATCAGAAAATTACTTGTATAGCAGTAAATGAAAACTTTATCATATCATCTTAAATGCTATCTAATCTGGTGAAAATTAAACACAAATTACATGCAAAGTGCAAATAAGTATAACGAGTTGATAATGGCATTAGATGACAATAGGAAGTTTCAACTGAAACCTCAGTTGTGATGAGTACATATTATGCAATGAACACAATAGTGATATATGTGGTGAGGTTTGAAGCTGCAATTGCCTCCAAATTTGAACATAGACAACCAAGGCATCAAGGGCATTTTCTCCTGAGCATATATTGTCAACACAAACACAGTAAGCTCATTGGTCTATATGGAAAAGCAAATCAATGGCTTATGCCATAATGGCTCTAGCTGAAGAAAAGGGGGAAAAAATATATTAATGAAAAAAAAATACTAGTAACAATTTCGTAACAGGATTAATGTAGGGTGTGAAAGGGGGTAATTAGTAAATGTTCAGAGAAAAAGAAATAAAGAATTCACAAGATTAGGTAGTATAGGCTTAACAGAAGCATCTTATACTGGATAGGCTCCCTGTAGATAGATGATTGAAGGCCCAGTACTTGAAAAAAGGCTAATGCATTGTAATAAACAACATTGAGACAAATCAAAGGATTTACCGCATTTTCAAGATTTTTAATGGTGCTGGACTGAGCAAGACGTTGGATTTCTTCGATGTCACCTTCTCTATAAGAAGAAAGCAGTTTACTAGCACAGCGATTCTGGTCACTGCTCAAAAAGGCATCAATCCTGTAACAAGCCAAAGGCAGTTTATCAAATCATTAAAAAATTATTCTATATAATAGAAAAAAGAGAAAAACTGGTTTCTGCTCTTTTTACTCCTTAATTCCCCAGTGAAAGCAAAACTCTAATCAAACAGTTCATGAGTTCATCATTACTGGGATTGAAGTGTAGGGGATAAAATTCTCTTTGACAATTTATCAAACAGTTTAAGAGCA
>CATIWK010076149.1:0-11255 GCA_949634005.1 Mallotus japonicus
AGTCTCTATTCTATATTTTCTCTTATATCCCTACCTCTCCTATCCAACCTTCTCCACCTTCAACCAGGCCTTCTACTGTGTTCATTTTGCATTATGTTTCTTTTGCATATGCTTACAGGACATAGAGATTATGTGGGTTCTTATAGAATGCTGCCTGTAAGAAATGGTGTTTAATAAATATTACACTGCTCTTGCTTCAAAGTTATGTGAGCTCGACAAAAACCGCAAATATACGTTACAGGTACTCTCCTTTATTTCCATTTTAGGCCTTGAGAACTTATTATTTATCCTCAAATTTTAGTAGTTGAAGGAATTGTTATTATGGTTTGAATGATGTACGAATATTATTACATCCCATACTTATGATATGTTTATATATTGATCTTGGCCCAGAGTTTCTATTCAATATGAAATTCGTTACAATTTTATATTAGGGCCAAGCCAAGACTAACTGTGTTTGTAGGTTGTTTACCTTATTGGATGATTTAGGCCTTTTTTTTTTATTTTTAAAAAGTCCACAAAGCATTCAGCTTGAGCTTATAGAATGTTACAGACTATATGATCAATAGCCTAACTTAGCCTAACTTAGTTGTTGTAGCAGGCATTGTGGAATACTTGTAAGCCATCATAGGAGACTTTCTAGGCTCTACATTTGTGTATATATATATGTGCTTGTACATTTGATAATAGGAAGTGTGAGATACATTTCTTCATTGCTATGTTTTAACTCTGATTACATAGAATAAGTTCATACTTCTGTTCTGTCAATTGCCTTTGCTATTTTAAGGACTTTGCATAAACTATATTAATGAAATTTTAACACCTGTTATAAAAAATTCCAACCATTAAACAGAAGCAATACATAGAGGCTATGGCAGCTAGCCATTGTTTACTAACTTCCATGACTATTTTGATTTGAACTTCTATGGAGGCTATGGCAGTAAGCAATGTAGTCCTTCTATGGAGCAAATCTACCAGCATTTTTTTGCCATTCAGTTGCATTGCATGACTCTATCTTGACATATTTCATCCTAATTACTTTCTATGTTGTTTTTACATTTTGACTCCAAGGTTAATACATTTCAGGTTCTTCATAATATTGCCATTGTGGAATACTTTCACGATGGTTGTTCAGATCCAAGGAAGTTTCTTAAAATACTTAATAATATTGAGGTATCATTTATTTTTCATTTTACCAATCTTCATGGGTGTATGATAGAACATACACCCAATTGTCCATCTGCTTTCTTGATGCCATGTATGCTACCAAGCTTCACTTTTATGCATTTGAAATATTGCGTACATGTTAATAACTGCTTTTATTTTTCTTTTTCTTTTTTTTTTTTAAAAAAAAAACCTTATATTTTATCACTATAGACAATGTTTATTTAGAGGAGAAGAAGATAAATTAAGAAGATATAACATTTTCCACATGGATTTGCTAGAAAGAGAGGAAGACAACTGGTGGCAATGAATCCATGATGAATCACTTGAAAAGCCCACGCGAAATGCAATTTTAAGGTGTATACTGTATAGTGGTTTGAATATAAATGGTGTTCCTAATTTTATTTTATTTTATTTTATGTGGATGATCAGAATATGAACTTTGAAGTAGTTTTGCCTTCACCCCTTGCTACCAAGTGTTACTTGTGGTACAGTTGAAGCTCGCACGCAGTAGTGTTGAAACCCATTCATGTTAGTTATTTTATCAGCATTTGGAATAGTGTTCATATCGGAAGTTACTTTAGATTTATGAAAGAAGATGAAAAAAGAAAATGTTTTTACTCAAATAGAAGATCTTATATTCTTGATATATATTGTAAAAATTTAGTTTCTGCTGGATATATAAAAACTGCCTTTAATATATCAAAAATTAATCTTCCGCTCATCGCGCGGGCCACTCACTAGTACAATATATAAAAGTTGAGTACAATGAATTTGCCACGTCATCTTGATTGTGCCATGTGGCACTTTGCAAGCTGTAGAGGTGCCCTGTAGTCTTGGTTTGATAACGCTGTTGGTTGTTTTCTAGTTTGTATAGATTTATTTCTATAACAGCATTGGAAATTGTGGAAAATGAAGGGTTTTGAAACTGATTCCACCGATTTCGGAAGACCTATTTAACTGCACCTGTTATGAACGTTGCAGTTTGATGGTTTTAAAAGAGATGAATGAACCCTGCAATTTGTTGGTTTTAGAAGACATGAGAGAGTCATTTGGTGGGATTCTGGGTGGAGAAATTTGAAGCATTTTAACGCTGAGGAATCTGAGTTTCATTTTATAATAAATGAAAGAGTCATTTGATGCACCTGTCATGAATTTAACGCTGCACATTTGATGGGAATCTGGATTGGGTATGCATGAAATTTTGTTTTTAGTTTATTTGTAAATCTTCCTACTCTGAGATAACTATATTTGCAGGATCTTGGTACACCTATAATGTGAACTTAGTGGTTGAACATGACCTTACACTTGGGTATGATTTACCTATATTTGTTTCTTATTTTATAAATGGAGAACTAGGAGATTTTGGTAATTGCTCAAAAGGTATGTTATCATATTGCTCTATAATTGCTTCGGTCTTTTCCTTACCTGAATATTGCATTGATGAAGAAGCTTTTCATCTCCTTTGATAGTATAAGTTTTAACATTCAAGATTTTAGTCATAACCCAGTACAGGTTGATTTGGGATTTTTATTTTCAAGTGCAAAAGATTATAATTTTAACAAAAAATACGGGAGTTTTCATGTGTTCAATTATGTTAATGGATGTGTGCCTCTTACAATGTAGTGATATGATATGTATCAATGCTTGCAAATGCAGAGCGACTTTTCCTTGATTCATATGCGGGTTGCTTGATTGATCCAACTATGCAAATGGATTTGAAGAAGTACTCACACCATTATTGCCTTGCAATAAAATTCATTAATGATATGTTATTGCGAACTGTGAGCCATATTGATAGACTTAAGCAGGTGTTTGCATGTGTAATATAGGGTAAATTCATTATTTCTCACCTTTTTGTTGTATTTATTTTTGTTTCATATGCTTTTGCAGGTTGTTTTGTTATCAGACGGAATGGATACTCAACCATATAGGCTTAATTGGCCAACTTCATCTATAATATTTGATACATCTTCAGAAAGGATATTTAAGCAATCAGCTGAGAAGCTTAAAGGTGTTTGATCTTTTTAACTAATTTTAAGTGGTTCATGGGCGTTCAAAATTTGCTCAATGCAGTAAAATGATGTTGCGTTCATTTGAATAAAACTCATTCATTGTTCAAGATATTGGCAAAATTTTAAAATGTTATGGGTCTTGGCATTATCTTGACTCCATATGAAATATTGTACTGTGAAAAGTAGGATGCATAGTTCTACTTGAATTATGAATTTCACATTCATTTCAGAAAAAGAAGTGCATATTATGACTGTATCTTCTTGAAGATATTAGGTGTTGGGGCTAAAATTCCAAGAAGCTGCATGTTTCTACATGTTGGAGTCCTCTTAACATACAACAAAAATTGCAAAGTAAAGGCTTCAATGGTAACCAACCAAGCACATGGGCCATGCAGGTGATTCAGGCTTCTACTTAATTACAATAACAATTCTGAACTTTGTTTATCTTAACATTGTTTTTGGAGAATCAAAATATTGCAAGAATTCAATTCCAATTCTTATATTTTGAAATTTTATTGTTGCTTCAATTCTTTCAACTTGAAAAGAAAAGAAGAGAATGAAACAACAAAAGTTTCCTCCTCTTCCCCTCTTTTTGCTGCTCCTGCACTAGACATTGATAAAGACCTCAAAAAGGTTTGTGGGTTGGTTTTTCTTTTTCAAACTTAAACCATTTGATGATTGATTTTATTAATGGTTATTGGTTTTTTGTAATTTTTATTTGCATAAACAGGCTATGCACAAGACTGCAGCAACCTTTGCTCTAAGGGCTTCCACAGCTACTGAAAATCTTACAGTGCTAGGGACTACTTCATACACAATTTGAGGTTCAAGGCTATGTCTCAATGCTGTTAAGCAGAGCTCTTTCTTTCAATCTTATTTTTCCATTAAATGAGCCAAATATTTGGAGACTCATGGGGATATGGTCCATTTGGATGTTTAGTAAGTCTGTTAATCCTTTAATTTGGTCTACATGCAATCACTGTGTATTATGATTACTATAGTTTGATAAGTTTAAGAAGAGTTCTGCTTAACTAATTGACATAGAGCTAAACAACCCGAATGCTTATTTTATGTAGCAATTCATTCGTTATGCGCTAGAGACTGCTTCAAGAATAAGAAAGAAGCTCTCAATTATCTATTCCTCCTCATCCCTTTGCTCAATGTTATAATTCCTTTCTTCTTGAAGTCCTTTGCCGTTGTATGATCTGCAAATACCAGAGCCTTCTTTTTAACGTATGCATGGAAGGTACGCTAATTCCTTGAAAAACATTAATATTATTTGTTTTTGCCCCTCAATGGTTCGAAAAAGATGATGTATAATATGTTCCTTGTAGATAGGATGGCTACAAAGAACAGAGTAAGAACTCACCTTCATTACTTCCTCTTATTTGATTGGATCATAGGACTTGGAACAGAGTAAGAACTCACCTTCAGCACTTCCTATTATTTGATTAGATCAGAGGACTTGGTTTTTGCAAGGTACACTCGGTTCTATTATCGGAAGTGCTGGTAAAATAAAACATCTACTCAAGAATAGACCGCAACACGTTATGGCGAGTATAAGGCAAGGATACTGCCTTCCCTTTTAGATGTATAATGACAACTCTCGATTTAGTAGACCATGCCCTTTTTTAATTTTCTTTGAACTGATGATACACTATAGTAGACCATGCTCCTTTTTCATTTTCTTTGACATACTGGGATGGATGGATGACATGTATACAGTACGAGATTCGCTGTACTCTGGAAAAACACAAATTCTATAGGCTATAAATGTGATGTGTGCAAGCTCTATGATTTTATGATTTCGTAACTCATTGTTATAGTTATTTCTTAATATGGGCATGATGTGTTGGTGCTGCTACAACCACATGCGCATGGCCCTGGATGTGGGATAACTGGGATTTTCAGTTCGAATAAGCATTGAATTTGCTCAGTTATTTCCTTTCCAAATGTGCATCATTTGAGTCGGTGGGTTAGTTTATGTTCAAAATCACGAGACATCTTTATGAAAATATTTTCCTCGCATCCAATGAATTATTAAAGCATAAAAAGAAAGGTATGCCAAATTAACACTGTATGCTCTAAAAATCCAAGATCTGATTGCACAACAAAATTATGCAAACATTCGGCCAAAAAAAAAAAAATTATGCAAACATCCAAATCTACAGATTTATGAAATAACACCAGAAAATGGAATGACCGCCAAAATCTTTCAACAATAAAATATTTTTTATGTTTCTCTGCAATTTATGAATCACGTACCCAAATTATGTTCATGTGCATCAATTCTATAATTTCATAATATTTCACAACAAAAAAATTTCTAAATATTTATCTACATCACACATATTTATTCCCAATACAAGAAAATAACAAAAATCAACATCTTCCTTTTCCTTCACTAAATTTTAAAAAATAAAATTTAAACATACTATTATATATAACTTCAACACACATTTTAAAATAAAAATATTTTAACCGGAAGATAACCATCCGCGCATTGCGCACCTCACGCTAGTTTAATGAAATTTCATGTTTTATGGATGTTTGAAGATTTTAAAAAATAGTGTATATCGTATAATTCTCCGAATCTCCATTCTGTATTGGATTGAACTGTACTGGATTGAAATATCCGATCTCCGAATTTTATTGGACCTAAATTTTGGAACAATACAAGACGAAGATTTTTAGTTTCGGTTATGGTACCAATTCTTAATATTTTTAAATCCCTGATTTTCAATCCAATTCCGGAGATTTCCAAATTCCCGGATTGGATCGGACCGTGCTCACCCCTATCTAACACCACAAGAGAAAGAGAAGAGGTGGGGTTTGAACTTTACTCTACATAATTCCTTATATATATATCTTTGATTCTGATACCAGGGCTGCCAAGGATCTAAGGGGTACTGTAGCAAGTAGCAAGTGATGAATAAAGGAAATGCAAGATGAAAACACAATGCCGGTCTCATGCTCCAGGAGGAGGTTACCAGGCCAATATGCCGCAGAAACAGTAGAAAGTAAAGCAGAGTTTCTGATGTGCAAGATCCTAATTTCTTAGGCGAGCACAGAGGCGAGCACAGAGCATACTTAATACAGAAATTATAAACAATGCTTTAAAGTAAAATTGCAGAAAATAAATAAATCTTTAAAATAAAGAAAGCATAAAGGAAACTTTAAATAAACATAAGAAAATAATCTTACTGGGAAAGAAATTTTTCTTTTCTTTATTAAAATCCAAGTAAGGGAAAGTTACAGAAGTTCTTTAATCCATAGCAAAGGAGTTACAGGGAAGAAGATAAGTTACAGAAGATTTAGTTTCAGAAGATTACAAGCTTTGTGAGGTGAGACCAATTTTAATCTACTTTACTTAGAGAGGAAAGCTAAGCTTTTCGAACTCTCTTGATCTTTACAGAGTGTTTCTCTAAGTTAAGCTAAAATTGTGTTCTGCCTTCAGAAGCTGGAGGAGGTTTCTTTAAATAGAGCTTGGGGGAAGAGGCTGTAGAGGCACGGGATTCTCCAGGAATGAGTAGCCCATGTGAGAGGGGCCAACAAGCGATCCTGACGCATCCGTGATTGGAGGAAGGAGTATTACCCTCTGTCTTTAATGGTAGAGTGTCTTGACTTTAGTAATGATCCACTTATCAGGTCTTGAAAGTAGAAGCCGGGACCCCACCCATGTGGACTGATAGAGTGGAGTGGGATTTGAGCAGAGGCAGGAGGGGAATATCTGACATAGAAGTCAAATTTTCCTGAGTGCTGACAGAGTGTGTCCCAAGTATGGTGACCTGGAAAAAGAGAATATTAAAACACTTTTTTTTTTGTTTTTTTTTTTATATATATATATACCCTAACTTTTACATGGGTCGTCCCTAAGGATTTTCAACCCATTGGGCTAAAACAAAATTATATCTATATACAATGCTTTTACGGAACTTTACAAGGCCTTATAAGCTTGTGGGCTTAATAGGGCTAAAGATACCATAACAGTCATCCTCATTGTCATTACCCAAATCAATGAAGGGCTCGGACTCTTCAGAATGGCTGGAATTTGCAGAAGATATACCCCGAGATAAGACTAACTGTTGCATTATCTTGAAATATTCTTCTTCTGTCTTGGCAGCTGCAAGAAGGGCACTGGCATGGGATTTCTGAGCAAGGAAGTTGGTCTGGGAGGGAAGAGGACTTCCAAGGAAACCATGTTTTCGAAGCCAGTCAGAGATTGCTGTTTTTGAAATCTTTTCTGGAATTCTGTAGAAATTCCACCACTTTACTTTAAATTTCCTTTGTAGGATCAGAATGTCATTATTGGAAGAATAGTCAAGATACCATTGAGAGACCCAAGGTACAAAGAACTTAGAGCAATAAAGGCATAGAGAAGAAAACTTCATATAGTTGACCTCCCTTATGAACCCGGATTTGATGAAAGAAATATTCCTACTAAAGCCCGACCTATTCAGATGAATGGTGAATTAGAACAACATTGTAGGAAAGAAATTCAAGACCTTATATCTAAAGGTTTAATCTCAAAATCCTGATCTTCTATCCAATCTAAAGTGTAGGAAACTTAGTGATTTCCAATGGTACAGATCAACTTTTCTTACTAGGGTCATGATTAGAAAAGACTCCAACCAGCCCTTCTGGAAGGAAAAATTTCTAGCAGGTCTCCCAACCCTCTTAGGAGAACGCGTCAGGAACACCATTAGACAATCCTTTGGAACCCATATTATACCCTATGACCAGCTCACCTATGGTGAACTGATTAGTGCCACCCAGAAAAAAGGCCTTAAGATCTGTCAGGATCTGAAACTCCAAAAACATCTAAAGTGGGAGTTAAGAAAATCCAAAAAAGAACTAGGATCCTTCTGCAAACAGTTCGACTATGGTTATACTCAGGATAAAGACTGTAAAGGAGATTGTAGTAAAACATCCAAGTCCAAGTCTTCCTCCTCTAAAAAATTTTCTAAGTCCAGGAAATTCCATAAGAAAAAGTCTTCCCATTGCATAAAAACTTCTACTGTTCCTTATCGTTTTCAAGAAAAAACCCGTGAAACACTTTCCTCGGCCAATAATTCTAAAATGCATATTGATGGCAAAACTGATGTGAGTGTTTTAAACAACGGATTTTCCATAAAAACTTCTTTTCTTCTTGTTTCTGATATTAGTTACTCTGTAATCTTAGGGACACCTTTCATTAATTTGATAACTCCCTATATAGTTACTCATGACTCAATTGATTTTAAAGATAAAGATATTTTCATTTCTTTTCCTTTTTTGGCTAAACCAAAAACTCGCCAATTCAATTTTGTTCAAGCCCATTCTATTTATAAAAATCAAATAAATTTTTTGGTAAAGAGTAAAGAAACTGATTTATTTGATCTAAAGCAAAATGTTCATTTTAACAAAATTGAACAGCAATTGCAAAACGAATCTGTAAAGAAATGCATTCTAACTTTAACAATGTATTTTCTAGAAGTAATTTGACTTAAAGCATAGAGGAAGTCATGAGGGACTTTATCAATGTTTACCAAAGACTGTGGTTCTAATCCTAAGCTCTTAGTAGCTTCACTATCACTAGACTCTTCGGCTAGTTTGGTGATAAGGAATTGGATTAGATCAGAATCTTTTTGTTGCTTGTCTTTAATTTGTTTTAGTTCAGTTTTGATGGTCTTTATTTCAGACTGAAGTTCTTGGATATTACCTATGGGCTTCTTACCATGTTTTTTCCTATTTAGGATGGCTGTAAGGTCATACATATTGGTATTGGTGGAAGGTAACTCAATTTTAGGAGGTTCTGGTTCCTTTTCTAAGGATTGCCTAAGTTGTTCTAGATATCTTTTCTGAACATCAGGGTCGTTGATATGTTGAATGGCATCTAGAATAAGGTTCTGTTCTTTAGTAAGCATATTTAGATGCTTATTATCAGAACTAGATTCTGATCCTATAGAAGAAGAAGAGGTTGTAGCCAACTCATCTATCTGAGGAATTCCTAGGGACTCAGACTCAGATTCAGACTCAGATGTGTGTAAAAGCAATGCAGAAAGCTGTGCTAAAGTTTCTTCTCCTAGGTCAGTGCCTGACACTCCCCAAAATGATAGCCAGACTATTAATCAAAATGTTAGTGTCCTAGATAAAGTCTTAGATTCCACTTCTGATGAAGGAGCATTTCAGGAACAGTCTCCCAAAATTGCTAAACTTCATTGGCAGAGTAACCAGCCTTTTAGGTCAGGATATACTAAAGCTTCTTATCCAGACTTAGATATAGGTGACCAACCTAGTATCTTAGTCCAACCTAAGTTCAATGCTAGTTCTGTTTACGAATGGAACATTGATGGCAT
Source organism: Mallotus japonicus (assembly GCA_949634005.1). Classification (NCBI taxonomy): domain Eukaryota; kingdom Viridiplantae; phylum Streptophyta; class Magnoliopsida; order Malpighiales; family Euphorbiaceae; genus Mallotus; species Mallotus japonicus. The sequence continues at coordinate 9,518 of CATIWK010076149.1, forward strand.
GTCAGAATTTCAAATTCTGAACACCCTCCAGCAGATGACTATAGCCTCAAATGCTTATAAAACCCAAACAGGAACTTCTGATAGATCTGTCGCTAAACTTGTTATAGCAGGGTTTTCTGGTCAGTTAAAAGGATGGTGGGATTATCATCTTACTATCCAACAGCAAACAGACATTCTTTATGCTGTTAAAAGAGATGAAGAAGGTATTCCAATTCTCGATTCCTTAGGAAATACGACCCAAGATTCTGTATCAACTCTTATTCTTACTATAGCACTCCATTTTATAGGAGATTCTTCCCATCTTAAAGATAAAAATGCTGATCTTCTATCCAATCTAAAGTGTAGGAAACTTAGTGATTTCCAATGGTACAGATCAACTTTTCTTACTAGGGTCATGATTAGAGAAGACTCCAACCAGCCCTTCTGGAAGGAAAAATTTCTAGCAGGTCTCCCAACCCTCTTAGGAGAACGCGTCAGGAACACCATTAGACAATCCTTTGGAACCCATATTATACCCTATGACCAGCTCACCCATGGTGAACTGATTAGTGCCACCCAGAAAGAAGGCCTTAAGATCTGTCAGGATCTGAAACTCCAAAAACATCTAAAGTGGGAGTTAAGAAAATCCAAAAAAGAACTAGGATCCTTCTGCAAACAGTTCGATTATGGTTATACTCAGGATAAAGACTGTAAAGGAGATTGTAGTAAAACATCCAAGTCCAAGTCTTCCTCCTCTAAAAAATTTTCTAAGTCCAGGAAATTCCATAAGAAAAAGTCTTCCCATGAGCCTTACTACAAGAAACCCCATAGAACATAGGGTTCTTAAGTCTTTTGTCTGTTAAGGCTGATGGTTCTATAGTGACAGAAGGCTGACTTTCTATTCTAGAAAGTTGTTATATATATATATATATAGAATTTGCATTTATATTTTTATTCCAATGAATAGCATGACCGGCATTACTTTTAGAGTGTATTTGGTAAATAAATCTTATAAAACTTTGTAAAATTTATTTGCAATTTTAACGTGTGTTTGGTTTAAATGAACATATTATAAAATTTATTTGTAATTTACAATTTTTAATTCTGTGGAATTGATTATAACTAGATCAAATTCTAATAAAATAGTTGGAATTTCCAAATGAAATCTACAACTTTTAAGCCTATGTTTCTAAAATGACTAAAACACATCTCATTATTTTTATTTTCAAATATATCTTTCTATTTAAAGGGGTATTTTGACCAAAATTAAAAATTAACTTGAATTTTAGATTTATACTAAATACAATATAACAAAATATGAAATTTATTTCAAATGAATTTTATAAACTATTCATTTGAACTAAATACACTTTATTAATAAAAATTTATTAAAAAATGAATTTCATTTGAAAATAAAATGAATTTTTTTGTGGAATTGAACCAAACATAATGTTAAGAAATTTGCATAATAAAGGAATAATTATAAAAATATGGCTTCAAAATCAAACAAAAAAATGTATCTACAAGAATTTTGTTTATTGTTCTTCTTGTGTACGAACAAATATCCAGAGAAGCACATATAGTTTCTTACCATCGCTTTATTGATCCAGTTTGACTGAAAAGTGACCAAAATCTTGTTGATCATTACACCTTTGTTCAATGGTCTATGGCAATTTGGGAGGATTGAAAGATGCAAGACTGTTGAAAACATAATATTAGCAATAATAGCATAAAAACTATACCACCACCAATACTTATG